>QVNZ01014791.1:0-23377 GCA_014825645.1 Pseudomyrmex dendroicus
TTTTTTTTTTTTTTTTTTTTTTTTTAGCAGAAACGTCAAATTGTTAATTCATTCGTAACGTTTGTACAACAAACAGTTCTTTGTGAAACTAAAATACCGTTGATGCTTCTCTCGATTCAATTTAAAATGGAATTTGCAAACAACAGTAATGCATGTGAGAGCGCAGCGTGGTATATAAAATTAACCGGGTTTTAAATCAATTAAAAATTTTTTTCGAAATATATCTCTCAGTCTGTAAGAATATAAATTGTTTCTCTCTGAATAAAAACAGGTTTTTGTTTCTGATTTTTCAGAAACTTGTTTTTATATACAAATTATTTTTTTCCAGCGACTCTCGTTTATCGGATCGAAAACGTACACACACGCACGCACTCCGCCGTCCGAAAATCACCACCTGCCGTGGCTATCAGGCTAAATATCGGACGGGCGCGTGTCGTCGCGTCGAGAAAGAGAGAAAACGAGCAGACGAAGACCAGAGGAGAAAGAGAGAGAGAGAAAAAATTGTGGTGCGAAAACAGGCATCTGGCCTCGAAGGCGCGTCGTCTACGAGTGGCAACCTCTGAGACTTGTTACCAGCGAGTGCACTCGCTCGAGTGCCTCACGGGCGAGAGAGCGAGCTAGCGAGCTCCACTTATCTCTCCATCATTCCGCTCGAAATACTCGAGCGGGTGTGGTACCACCGGTCGTTGGAATCGGTCTGCTAGCCGGTTGTAACGGAGCTATATAAGAATCTGCTTGCTCCGTTTCGTTGCTTTGCATTGCGCGCACCTTCTTCTAAGCGCGTTGCACCACCACCACCGCCGCCCTGACTTTAGAACGTTTGTGACCATCGTCGGTACATTCCTCGACGATTTCGCAGTAAAACGCCTTCCTGTGAATAACCTCGAGGCGGATGCAACAACTAGCAACAACGCGGCGTTAAGTAGAACTCGCGACGATTTAAAAGCGCAAAACGAACGCGGCTGTAAATAAAACAACTCTTCCGAGTATAGATTACTTTTTTATCACCGCAGTTATTGCATGAGATAGTTTATTACGGTTATTATTACAATGGGCGTGAATTATTAAACTTTCACCGTAGGTATATACATTCGCGGAAATATTCGCCATGAAATCTCACGCGACGCATTTTCCCACCGGACAAGTGCCTGCGCGATCCTAGAAGGATAACGCGCGCGAATAGCGCGAATTGCCCCGGTCCATTCGCGCGGTGCGAACGTGTGCGAGAGCGAATAAACGAGCAAGGACGAGACAGAGACTGATGTAATACATATTAATACAGCTGTATATGCGGGCTCGCGCTCGCATCGAAGCCTCAGGACCGGTTCGGATTTTATGACGGTGTCGAACGTTTGCACACGAGAACCGGCAACGACGCCGATTTATACATTCGCGAGGCGATCCGTTTCGAGAACCGCCCACCTGGTTCGAACATTATACGCGTCAGTGTCATTGCCGGCTCGTGTGTTGTCCTCGCGTGCTTCTTCCTTCAAGCGCTTTTATTTCACAGCCGGAAGACAATATCAAGACAATAGTTCTCTCCGTTTTGAGACAATTATATCGATTTTCTGAACGGTTGGAAAAATAAAAAATGAAACGAGAACGTCGACACACTCAACTGTGAATGCGATGTACACGTAGTCGTTTGGCCATTCTTTCTATTGTGACTGTATAGAACTCGCTGTATACAATTGGGTTGCGTTTATACGCAAATCAATGTCGGTATCGTAGCACCGGTCATTGGCGACCACAATGGCATTTAACGTGTGTTCAACTGCGAAGTTGCAAATCGAATATCTATTAATAATGGCCCGTGTCGTTACGCTTCACTGCAACTTTATTTTAACATTGTACGTATAAATACACCGCACGGGAACGCTTGTGATACGCTCAACGCTGTATTAATGTGTTTCAATAAGATGGTCTGAAAAAAAGAACAGTTATAACAAACAAGTCCAGCAGATCACAATCGCGATATTTTTATTAGATTTTTAACACATTTTTATTAGATTTTGATTTAAACGATTTGATTTGTTAAAGAAATTTATTTTATCACAAAGAGATTTTGCTTTGTGTTATATATGTATATAAAATCTGATAGTCTTTTTATTTTTAAAAATAGGCTTGTTATAGCTGACGATAAGTAACGTTTTATCGATGCTGTAGAAACTGTTATAAACTATAAAATGTCCAGCATGCATTAACACACCGTGCGTTGTAATATTGTGACATATAATATATTCTGTATTTCTCTCTTACTCTTTCATTCACAGAAATTGTAGTTCTCCACAAAACGACCTAACTATATTTCACGCCGGGTGAGGCAATTCGTTTTATTTCCGGGTAACGAAAATGGTCGACGTACATTTTCATTCAAGAACGCTTTTCGACAAATTACTTTTAATTGCGGCATGCCGGAATTCGTTAGCACATTTCTATGGCGAGAGAGAAAGAGAGATGATGAGAGAGAAAGAAACAGGGAAAGAAAGAGAGAGATGTACCCATGCGCGTATTAACGAAGGCGGTGGATACATAGCGCGGCAATGAGAAACAGAGATCAGTTCACGCTTTATAACAATGGCAGCTCGAAACCATTCACAGAACTCAATAGATACAATCTGCACAATCGAGAAGCGAATCACCGCGGTCGGTTCACGTGGTCACCATTATTCAATCTTGTACCGCCTGTTTCTCTTCCGCACCGCGAAAATCTATAATCTAATAATACACTCGAGCGAGGGTAGGTTTGACTAAATGGAAAACGAAACACACGGGGAAGGGGGTAAAAACACAAAAGTCTCGTTTGATAAATGTCAAGAAAACCAAACAAAAAAGAAAAAGTAAACAAAACAAAACGTAGACGTAGTTGGCTCGAATATTTTTTCAAGGTGTTTTTTTGAAAAAGTAGTTACAACTTATCCTGCGAAACGTACACATTGGACAAAATGATCACATAATAATGATCAAATAATCACAATTAGCAACTTCTTCCAAAGGGAATATGTTCGTAAATATTGGGTTCTTAGGTTTTTATTTATTTATTTTGTTTTTTTTACTTACAGGCAAAGAGTGTGCGGATCGCTCGTCAACGACGACGATGCCGTTTTGAGGTTGAAGCGGAGTCATGCTTATCGATTAGCTACACAGGCGTTTGTATGTTTGACACATATATATATATATTATTTATATATATATATATATATGTTGTGCGTACAATTTAACGCGGTTATCCATTATCGGGATAACGATGCGTCGTTTAACAATATACGCGTTGTATTTCATGTACGAATATAACAGACCTGCATAATGGGATAGTCGATGTTTCTCCGCAATTCTGTTTATGACACAAGATCGTATCTATCGGATTTGTGGGAAACTCGGTCGGTTTCTGTTACGATAGAATTTGTATTTGCCGTATATATCTTATGACAAGTGATAATGATGATTCTCTCTCTGTCTCCGATTATTCGAAATTTGTTTACAATCGTGAAATATCATAATTATGCGAAATATCTGTAATTGTACATGTTAATTTAATTTATAGGAAATCGATCTACATCCGGTGTGTATCATATTGTACGTATTATTTGACTTCAAGTGTCAGAATCTCACTAGACCGGTTAATCCACCACCGGTTGAGAGCAAAGTCGCTCGAAAAACATTAATATTCAAACAGAGTGATTAATCTTGCTGGCGGATAACCATCGTATGTGTCAGTATTCAACAAGGCAAGTAAGCGGTCACTAACACTAGATCCGCCTTTAATTAACATTTCTTAAGTGCTTGCGGGAAGCAGTCAAGTCGACGGAGTCGGGAATCAACTCTCCACACGAACTCGTTCCTTTATATGTATAGAAATTTTATAATAGAAGCAGAAACTCTTAAACGTACATATTATTTAAAAAAAAATCTTGAGATAGCGACGTGTTTCTATGATGAAGGGAGTGGTGAATATTTTTAACAAGCTTTAATGATAAAATGAAATTAATAGTTCAAAACGTTTGAGAAAAGTGACAAATGGGACTTTGCGTCATTTCTGTTAAATATTTCAGTAAGTTATAATTGCTAAAGTGTGTTCAATGTGCGTGAAAATGTTTTTGCGATTTATTTAAAAAACTATCTGTACAATAGATTTAATCCGGAAAGAAAATCGCCGGAGAAAAGTTCAGAAAAGAAACACGTTCGGTTATCTGAACGCGCTGATTGCTGAAGCGCGTATCGGCCCGTTATGGCATACAATCGTCGGCGTCCGCATTCTTAGTTTCATTTCGGGGGGACGTGTACTTATCGATTAGCCCTGCTGCGTCTCTCTTTCCACGATTGTTCCGCTCTTGTAGCCCCCAGTGTCGCATTGGTCGGTGCGCGGCCCAGAAATGCCGCAAGCCGGTATGCGAGGCACGGTAATTACGTGAAAGCTAGAAACGACTCCGGGTTCGTATCGCACGGGTCGGAACTGGACGGACGATTAAAGGGGTCTCCCTCTTCGAGGCGAAGGGACGGGACACCCCTTTTGCCGGCCAACCGCTCGCGCGCGCGGCAGCATAGACGTGCCGATTTTCCACAAGCCGTTGCCGGCAACCCTAAAAATATTTCATGACCCGGCGGATCGTATTTCTTTCCGCCAATAACTTCCTGCCTTATCGGAGAGAGATCGAAGCACCCTGTCTATTCTGGGAATGATTGAAAATAAATCGCTTTAATAAGATGAACGCTTCCGTGATAGGTCGAATAAATTGCTTTTTTTTCGTATTCCGAACAGCGTATGTAAACGTTGAATCGTTATGTGAGAACATCCACTTAAGGGAAAATAGATTAGATTACGATAAATAGGTATTTTAGTTTTTAAGGATAACGCTTGTCTTCGAATATACACGAAATGTACTCTCGGTTGCGATACCAATTTACAGCACAATCCGATTTTTTAATAATTCGGAAAAGTAAAAATAACGTTACGTGTATGTGAAGCGGACGATAATGCACTGCAATTTGTAAAATATATATCTCTTATTTATATCGGCATATATATGCATATTTATGACGTATATAAACTTGGCTTTTTCCCACATATCAGTCTTCGTTCTAATTCTGTCCAGGTAATTTACAGCATTTTTTTTTTTTTTTATTATTGTTCCATATACGGTAGTAGTTGACGAGCGTATCGCTATTTCGATTTATTCTCTTCGTTTGTCGACGTGCAACAATGTAAAACCAGAAAACGACTCGTCGTTGATTAAACTTTACGCAGCGGTTTATACGTATATATTATTTACGTCACGCAGTTGAACGTCGCACGGTGAATGAATTATTAGCGACAAGTTGGCCGCGCTGCGAACAGTCAGCGGCGGTTCATAGCGCGGTAAATGTGGGAAATGTTCACACCTTTCAAACTTTTATTCCCTCCCCCTCTCTTCTCTCTCTCTCTCTCTCTCTCTTTCTCGCGTTCAATTTATTTACCCTATTATTCATTTTTTTAATTGAATTATTTTAATTTAAAATAATAATAGAATGTATTTCCCTCTAAGTATACGTCATATTCACAATATTCTAAATGTATTTTTTTTCGTTAGTTTTTGTTCTCTTTTTTTTTATAAATATCAAACAGACGCGCGCTACTAATAGTAATATGTAACCTCGAACTGTCAGAAATAAAAAGAACATACAATAAGCATCGCGATAAAAAAGCGGTGACAAATAAGCATCGAAAGATACTCGAGAGAACTTTGACACATTCGAATATCGACTTTACAACTTATCTTTTTTTTTTTTTTTTTTTTTTGACATTATGTAACGCAATATGGTGCCCCGACTAAGTGCTAATAAACAAGTCAACTACCTCTCTCTCCGCTACTACTCAAGACGTAGTCATAAAGTACGTCGTGGAAAATCAAGCGCCTGTATATACAGCGCGCACTCCCAAGCCCTTCTGAAGAAGAAACAAAGTGCGAAGAACTATTAACTCATTATGTATTGCCACATTTATTTCAAATATGGACTTGGTCACCGCTGACGCGTTCAAGAAGTGTGCGATAAGTCGAATATGAGAAGCGTGAGATCATCGGTACAAAAAACAATATGAAACTACGCGAAGCATATAAGACTATTTTATATATTTTTTCTTTCCCTCGTTTGCCACTCGAATAATTAATAAAATTCCACTGAGACAATAAGACGCAGTTACTAATTCCAAGGTTAATTGTTCATTTCCGCGTCAATTACGCGAACTGTTATCGAGTGGGGAAACGACGCGCGAATCGATCGCGAGATGCAGAAGTTACTGCGCGAAGATGAATAGGGCAAACAAGATCGCGGGGATGCGGTTGCACAATATCGAGGCAGCGATATACGCTAATGGCGGAAGAACTCGCGGAAACGCAATAAGGCTCGGATATCGTGCAAGATGCTGCGAACTAATGGAACACAGTAACTTCGCCACGCCGCCCCGTCGGAGTCCCTTCGGGAAACAATATACGTTTTCCATTGATCGGCAATGTCTCAAGAATGAGAAGACGGATCGTCTTATCTATAAGAAGTAACATTCGCCCGTCGCGAAGTTCGCCTCTAGCTCTGTTGCTAGAGAAACTGGAAGACGCACGGGTAACTTTCCGCCGTCGTTTGTCGCTAGAACAAATACGTTTCTAGGTTTTCCGATCAACGGTTTCCATTACATCCTCATTCCCGAAATCAAATACGGAGCTTCCCAACAGTGTTACGTTTACTCCGCCCTTGTATCTCAACGGACTAGAAGGGCTAAATGGAGACAACTGGACAAAGTTGAAAACCTATAGAGGAAGATTTTCGCTGTTAGATCGGTTCTATTTGGCGACACAGGTAAACATTAAAATTGACATTTTAAAAATTCAACTAAACATCGAACATTACATAGTAGTATAGGAAGTTTACTTATCTTTTCTTATCTTGAAAATTAGTTATTATTATATTGTAGATAAAATACCGGAATAAGTTGTTATCAGTCTAGTTTTTTAAAATAAGAAATTTTTTTTTCCCTCAGGAATTTTCCATTTAATCTAATTGACCAATAACGGCAACTAGATGCCTCTGGAGTATTATGCGTCTTAATATTTGATAGATTCGAGAGCGGACTCAGAGGTCGGTGCACGCCGTATGAATTATTCCTCAAGTGCCGGTGTAACCAATTACCCTCGCTTGAGAGAGATCCTAGCTTCTTGTCCGTCTCTCGCGCAACAATACAACAATCTCCTCCGGTTTCACTTTCTCGTCTTCTACGGGGACAATAAGCACGCGAAAAAGACGCGCGTCAGGTCTCTTCCTGCAATTGTTCGCCGTTCGTAATCACGGTAGCTTACTCGATGATTCTATTCAGCTTTTTCGCGACGGATGCACTTATGCCGGGATCGCGTTCTACGAGTATCACGCGCCACGAAGTCTCTCTCTCTCTCTTTCTCTGTTGCAGCATTTCTTTATTTGCTGATGAGATGTATTTCGAGGAAGATTCATGGACTGAGACAAGACTCCGACGGGTGACTCATTCTTTAAGTAGTTAACTCATTACGGAGCAAGCGAGCGAGAACAAGTTCTTTCCCCTTGATATTGTGCATCTCTGACAGTGACGAGACCGCGACAATGAGTATGACAAAGGTAAGTCTGTTGGTCGCTTGGTCGCTCGGTCAATCATCGTAATACGCGCAGCAAGGTGCAAATAATAATAATGTCAATAATTGAGAATCTAGGAAAAAAAGAAGAGAAAGGAGAAAAGGGAAAGAGAAAGAGAGAGAGACAGAGCTAGAGTAGGGGAAGAAGGACAAGGAGAATGAGAGCATGCCGCGAGCAAAAAGTCAAGAAACGGCGGCACGGCACGGCTTGACGCGGCAGCTAGGATTGGGTCGAAGAGTCGAAGAGTTCGAGCCTCGACACTCGGAGACTCGTGATCGGTTTGGCTTGATCCTGCGCAACGAGGACGACAGGCAAGATTCGCTGCGAGCGAATTAACGAGAAAAAGAGACCTTTAGGGCGCGCGCGACTACATCACGTGGCCGATTGCGAAAATCAGAATAGGGGTAGAAGTGTGAAAGAGGAAGAGAGAAAGAGAGAGAGGAGAGAGAGCGACGAAGAAAATGAGCGAAGAGAGAAGCAGTCGATGGGAAAGAGAGAGACTCGACGAGAAAGGCGGAAGATCCGACCGCGTGCGCACGCGAGTGAGACCAGGAGGGACAACGAGCGGGAGTAAGAGAACGCACATGAGGGACACGCCCTGCTGCAGGTCGATAACGGAACCGACGCATCCTCTCGCGGCTCTTCGGTAGCGCTCTCTCTTCTTGCTCTACACCACCCTACCTCCTTTTCTGCATCGCGCATCCTCACTCATTTCCTCTCCCTTCATTCTTTTCCTCTCTTTCTCGTTCTGCCTAATCTTTTCGATCTTTCTCTTTCTATCCCGCGCGCATAGTCACGTACCACACCCGCCATTCTATCTGTGCCGACCGAGAGCGGACTCCCGCATACCTATGTACTACTCCATCGCAGGGTGTATACCCACAAGCCACCTTCTCCCTTCCCCTCTCTCCCCCTAATCGTTGCTTACGCCGCGCGACCTCATCCTCCTTCTTTTCAAAGCCGTTCTCTTCTTCCTTTTCCTCTTCTCACGTCTTCTTCCTTCTTTCTCGTTCTCCCCTTTTTCCTTTTTGTCTTTCTTCCTCTCGCGCGCCCGGGCTCCTTCCACTCAGCGCGCTCGCGCAAACCTTGCGCGAGGATACATACAATAGGGTATCCTCGATATCCCGCGTGGATCCACATTATCACACGCATCTAACTTTCGAGAAGGCTACGTACGTCTATTGGCGTGTGTTGGTGTGCTGAAACGCGTGAACGGAGCGTTTCCGAGCAAAGTAAACGTTAGTACATACGTACATACGTACCTAATCGTATAACCGATCGACATAAATATCAATTGTTTGGTTATTGTTCTAGTGTTGCTTGATCATTTTTAATATTCTTAAATTAGAATTCGTCGGGTAATAGTTTTTTTTTTTTTCATTATTATAACAGAATATACGTTAAATATAATAGGTAATATTTTAAATAATATTCCCCGTTAATATATTCTCTATTATAGTCATATATGTTGCACGGACGTGTTCGCGGACATTAAATTAATTTAAAATATTAAGTGACCGTTGAACACATTTACGGCGATTAGTGTGCGCAGTGGCGTATGATTAAATGAGTCGTTGAAATTATAATATTTTCGTTGGAGTTAATTAGTAAATCCATATTTATATATAAAGCGAAACAAGTTTTTCTCATAAAAATCAATGATCACGCTTATTTCTTTCATCGCATTCGTGATGATAGAACGAATACTCTCCGCTGAGAAAGAAAGTTTAGTTCAGATACACAGTAATAAGCGCGTCATGTAAATTCAATGAACTTGATACATTTTCTTGCTAGTTATACGTCGTTGACTATACAATATCATACTTGTGTACGTATGTCCGCGTACATGTACACGCGGAAAGATACAATATCGTTGTGAATCGAACGACGACGACGACAACGAAGAAGATGAGGACGGTAGCCAAGAAACCGGAGCGAGATATCCCCTTCTTCTTTTTTCGTTTTTACTTTTTCTTCTTCTCGCCCTTTTTTTTCTCGCAGACATCAACCCGAGAAGCGAAAGTATCTCCCCGAAGGGTATCTCCCCCATCGTTACTCGAACCGCCTTGTTTCGTTGTCCCTTCCAGCACCCCTTCGCTCTTGTCTCTCGTCTGTGTATCTCTCCCTCTTCTTTCTCTCTCTCTCTCTCCCTCCCCCTCCCTCTCTCTCTTTCACCTTCATCTCTCTCTGCCTGTTCTCGAACGCCTGATTCAGAAGTGACTCAGAAAATTTTCATCGATAGCGGGGTGACGCTTAGGTTGCTTCCACGACAGCGGTTTTTATCATGACTCGCGATATCGATCACCGAAGCGTCAACTGGAACAAACGCGGTGTCGCTTCGCAAATTTGCAAATATCATTAAAGCCTAGCGTTCGGCTGGTATATATTTTATCGAACAAATATAGTTAGCCACGAGCGCGCAGCAAGAAAGAGAGAGAGATATATAAAGTTTTTGTATTGTTTAATAATAATAACCGCACATTTTTGCGCGAAATACTATTATACGCCGTTATCGTTTTTGATTGTAAAGAGGACTGGCAAATTAAAAGTTAACATTAAAAATTAAAAACTACGAACTTTTGTTCATTGTAGGACAAAAATTACTCGCACTGAGCAGTAACAAAGCCATAAGCTTTGGTTAAATGCGTAATATTCCTCTGTATAATTTTTATAATTCTCTTGTATGTCATTAGCAGCGCGGCTCTCTTTGCAAGAAGTATTTCAACAAATTTAATTGTGATTTAATTGCGATTTTGAATCGCATTGTTCGAATTTCGATTTATTCAAATCACTACTTGAAATATTGTCCCGAAAATACGAAAAATATAAAAAAAAAAGTCTTATGCGTTCGCACGTAACAGAGTACGAAATCATCGTATTTTGAAAAAATAGCAAAAACTTATGAGGTGTGCAAATGCGATCTTATTTTGAGCACGGAAACGTATATAAGAATCGCGAGACATGAGATGTATTATGTTTCTTGTCATATTACCCACGTTGAAATATTTCGGAAAATGTAATGCAGACAGCGCAGCACTTTATACGGAACAAGAGTTCAACAAGAAACGCGCGGATTTGTCTTTGATCGCGTAACACGCAAAAAAAAAGCACACCGTAATGAAACATGTTTGGTGGTTCGTAAAAATTGCCAGAGTGACAATGAGACGTTTCACAGCGATTCACAAACGAATGACGTAACAACGAATTTGTCACACGCGTCGAAAAGGAAAAGAGAAAATTCTGCGGAACAAACATTTCGCAGAATTATAATTTCGTGAATTTCTCACGGACTAAGTTTGGTTGAAAGTCGGTGGCAGACAAATCCGCGCTCTATTTCACGAGCTTCCGCAACGTTAACACCGAACTTTCCTCCGGAAAGAGCAGAGAGAGAAAAAGAAAGAGAAGAGAGAGAGAAAGGGGAGAGGAGAGTGTTTGGACTCCCTCTGTACCCACCGTTCCCCGCCTATTTTCAAATACGACCTAACAAGTAACAATATCTCGTTATCCGACACGATGTCTTCCCGATGTCTCTTCTGTCCCTACCGTCGATGGGGATATTTATTGTCCGGAGTCGAACGGAATCCACCACTACAAAGGGATTATAGATTTGCTGTTTGATCTCTTCGTTGCTGCTTGAATAGCCGCTTGGAGCTTGTGTGCATTATACGGGGTGTTTCGTGACGTTTTTCTATTTTGTGTGAATTCCTGAGTAGAAACTTCTCTCTAGTAAATTCGTAAAAAAAAAAAAACCGTGCCTGTGAAAATAATAAGATGCCAATTAAGACGCTTATATTTTATACGAGCAGCATGAGTGTTTGTGTTTTTATCTCTGACACATATGTATATCGAGAAGAATCTCTCACGTGCCATACGCAATAATTAATTTCTCATAAGCTTCACTTCAGTATTTTAAATTAACATAATCTTGTTTTACTTGTGAGCACGTATTCATATTTTATCTAATAAATATACGTTAAAGAAAAGCAGCAAAACAATCTTGTTCGTATAGAAGAGGAACATTTATGGAAGCATAAATGGCGCAATTATTTGCTTCCTGTTGTGCCTTTTCGCGGAGCTCTGTCCGATGAGTACGGTACTGAAGTTTGATCCAAGCCTTACGAGACACCCTGTACAGATGGTCGATGCGTGTGTCGGTGGGTCGGCAGGCCAGCTTACCCTGGCCGCGTTACGAGCGCGCGCCTACTCGCGGCCGGTTGAGCACGAAAGAAACGGACCGTCCGGACAGAAGAAAAAAAGTCAACGCCGTGTGACACTCAATACCTCTGAACACGACGTCGAGCAGTCTATCCCCTGTCGCCCTATTATGAGAAAGGTGCGCAGTGGAACCATTTGTCCAATTTAAAGGGACCGAAAGTATATACAAGCAGAAGAGAGAAGGAAATGTATAATAAAAAAAAAAAAAGAACGCGAAAAAGTCCGGGTTGATTTAATATTTCATTCGATATATTGCATATTAATCTTTCATTTCACACAGTGAGTAAATTTGAAGCAGGGAAAAGGGAAGAGAAAGAGAGAGAGAGAGAGAGAGATTCTCACGTATAGAGGGTTTGCCGGACAGACAGGCTCGCGAGGGCCGGAGGTTCGGAGGGTGGTGACGGAAGGAACGCAGGGCAACTCGACGAGGGAGTAAATATGCGACAAGTTAGCGTCCGCGTATAAATCTAGCAACGTTTACGGTGACAGGTCACGCAGCGCGAAACCTTCCAGGCTTAGATCGTCGCCCGTTTGCCCACTTATATACAGGCATGGGCGTCGCGACCAAGGTTTCTCTGCGCGAAAGGAGTTCGTTGTTTTTTTTTTTAGCTTATTGTAAAATGTTTACGAATCCAGCATTTAAGGTAGTAGCCAAATACAGAGTAAAAATAATATGTATGATAGCATTATATACATAAAGAAAAAAAAATACATTACACGTCTTAATAAACACCTAAGAAATGCACAAGTTGAAGGAAAAACCGTATTTCCCGTTTTTATCTCTGGATTTTAATTTCAAAATGCAAAAGCGCCGGCTGTTTTGCATTTCAAAGCTGTTAGAATAAGGAAGAAAATCTTCTATTTCGACACATTAAACCAAAATGAAAGCTTTCAACATAACTAGAATAAATGAAAAACCATGTAGATGATGGTGTGAAATTCGCTTTGGCGCGACAACACAGTGCTTACGTATGCGACAAGCCGTATTATAAGTTCAGTTTTTGTTCAAGTTGGTTTATTTTGAAAAACGAAAAGAGAAAAGAACGAGCTGTTTTGAAAAATTTGCGACGCCTATGTTGTGTGTGTGTAGGTACGTGGTTCTTATCCAGATGGTTTGCGCGACTGATTAATTGTAAAGAGCCATCGACGATGGTCGCGTACGGGCGAACGAGCGGGCGCGAGCGAGCATGCGGACAAACGAAGACGTACGAGCGGCATGCCGCGGCTTTCCGTGCCGCGCGTGGGATGGTGGAGTGTTTAGTCCAGGGTGGAGGGTTGAGAGCGAGCGCTTTCGCGATAAGGGCGAGATGCCGGCCGCGGCTCGTGATCGGCGTCGTGGATAAGAGTAGACAATAATCTTTTAATAGAATTGGAAGAGGCGAAAGGACGAGTCGGCGTGTCGACCACGTTCCGCGCGTTTAAAACCGCTGCTGCCGACACCGACGGCTGCCGTGTGCGCCGAGGAAACGACGAAGCGTATAGATATAGGATCGCGTGCAGACACGTGGTGTGCGCGCGTTCTGCTTTGTCCGCCTTGAGGTAGCCCCCATAACAGCGTTGTGTCATAGCAGTTCCTGTGGTATCGTTGAAGAAACGAACACAAAAGAAAGAGTGAAGGGGAGAGAAAAAGAGAGAGAAATACGAAGAGAAAGACAAGTATATTGGTAAAGAGGGGCGAATTTATTATGGGAAAGAGAGAAAGAAGGGCGGGAAGGGAGGAGAGAAACGAGGCCGCGACAGTGACGACGGTGATGGCAGTTTTCGCGAAATTACCGGGTTCGTATCGGTATACGCGGACGCGAAGGCGTAGGGAGGAGGAAAAAGGGGGGCAAGAGGGTGGCTGCAACTTGACGTGTGCACGGAGGCGGAAGGAGCGAAGAAGTGCGGGGGGAGTTGCAGGGCAGGGTGACTATGTTGCATGCGTGCAGGGTGAGTTGGCGCGAGGGCGCGAGTGGCCGGGAACACAGGGGAACAAACTGTAAAAGGGAGGGAAGGAGAGTATCACGTGAACAGGGCAGCGAGTCGCGCGCTAAAGTTCTCTCTCTGCAAACATGGCAGTCGTCACGCAAGTCACAAAACCCGCCAACGATATCTCGCTCGACTTCGCCTCGCCACGGGAAAACGGCGAGTATATGCACACGTGTGTGTGTGTGTGTGTGTGTGTGTACATATATATACATATATATATATATTTGTGCGAGACCACGACGTGTTACACGCAAGCGAGTCCGCTTGCTCACAGAGCTCGGCATCGCCACCCATCGTCGTTTATTTGAGCGTGTTAAGAGCGAACGAGCAGATTTAACGCGCGCGCGCGCGCATGCGTTTCCGTCCAGGTATCCAAGTAGCAAAGTGTAAGTGGGTATGTAAAGCTTCCTTTTTTTTTTCACCGCATCCTTTCTCCCGAGTCTTTTTCCGTCCTTTTATTTTCGGCGGCTGCAAATGTGAGCGGGGCGCGAGCGCTCGTAAAAACGATTTAACCAGCGCGCGGCTCGCGTCTTCGAGAGAATCGAAACCAGATATCTTCTTTCCTTCCCTCCTTCGTTTGTCTCCTTCTCTTTTGCATCGCGCCCGATACGGCGCGATTGAAGCGGGCAAAGAAGGTGTGTGGCGATCGAGAAGGCGAAGGAGCTGAAGGCACCTTCCTCGCCTTCTTAGCCTTCGCGCGGATGGATCGGGAAATGAATCCGGCTATCTCAAGTCGTTATCAAGCACGAGCCTTAATGCTTAGTTTACACGTCAGGTAGCCGAGGCACTTGCTCGGCCGTTTCTATTAGCCGTTCGAAAAAGCTAAGCGGGCGGCTCGTTATCTCTTTCGACAGGATAGTGATAGAGGAGACAAGCCAGCAGCAAGATGCTGCTGCACAGTCGTTTTGTCTACCATCACGTAGTTACGTTACTTGTGTGTATTCGCGATGTTTATGCTATCTCATCTTCTGACGTACTGTATAATATAAAGCGGGTAACATGTGCATGAATATATTATATATACAAACATTATATCCGTACAATCTGTATAATCTGTAGAAAAACCAATGTTAACTGTGACATTGTAAATGAATGAACCGTGTGAGACTTTGTCTTGAAAAAAAGATTTTTCTCTTCTTACATATTACAATTAAATATAACATAAAATCGAAATAAGATTGTCCGAAAGTTAGACTTGTTTAATTAAATATAATTTAATTTTTTTTCCAGTAAAAGATGACGAGTGTATCGTTTTGAACTGACGAGACTAGACTTATGTCACTAAAAGAAACACTCGTCAAGGCCAGCGAACACACCGCACAACCCTGAATAGCGTTTCGCAAGAATGATCCAAATAACGAACTTGACGCCGACGCGTGGCGCCTACCCTTACTCGATACCTGGTGAAAGGTGCTCTTACACAAACCTCGAGGACGCTCAAGCGTATTATTCTCTTTCTGAGGTGGTGAACCAGATCCACGCCCGAATCCGCACGCAGAGTTACCATTAGCGCAAAATTCACATTAAATATTGAGTGACCAAGTCAGAAAAATTTGTACATTGTGAAAGGATCTCAAAATCGCAAACAAGCGCGATATTACACAAGATAGCGAGCAATTGTGAAGTATTTCATTTACAAAAATATATTTTTCAACCAATATACTTGAAGTTTGCGAAAATCTCAAATCAAATTTAAATGTCATAAAGAATAAAACAAAAATCAAATAGAAAGCTTTTTCTTTTTGACTTAAAAAAAAAGTTTCGATCTCATTTAACTTTAACTAGTGACAAAGTTTCCAAGTGATGCCCTCATGAACTATGGACGAATATTATTGTGCAGACTTCTGTGCTTTCCATTATTCCAATCCAATAATAACGGAAAAGGGAGGGCGTTGTCGGATACAATGGAGTCTATCGCGAAAGATCGGCGGACGGAAATCAGGACGCCGTCCGAGATATACCTCAAGGATCGAGATCATAGAGGCGATTCTCTGCACACGCCTAGATCTGATCGCGGCGGTCGGCAACTACGCGCTGCAAATAATTACAGCCGTCCTTACATTCCATAGCAAGGCGGGCAAACTGGTTCCAGCGTGGTTGCTTGCGCTAGGATATGAACGCGCTTGTAAAGGAAACCATATTTCTTCAAGTATATCATGCGTGTTTCCCAGGCTTTTCATAATTTTTTTTTTTTTCTCAACAGATGCCAGGATCAATAAACCGTACCAACATTTATAATTTTTCGCCATGCATTTGAGGATTTAAAATCAGCGAGGAAGATGAGGCGAGTTGCGTTGCATCACGATGTTCTATTACAAGTCGTTGCCTTTTCACGTTGAGCTCCTAGTTGGATTTCCGTCTCATCAAATTTTATTACAATACGGTTAACGTCGAGATTATTCAATTGTGGTCCGGGATTTTCGTAAGAGAAGAAAACAAACGCATTAAATTAATGAAATTTATATATATATATATATAGCAAATTTAATGATCAAGCTTTTGAAGCTACGAATAATCGCGGATCTTCGATAGCGTTCGAGCGTTTACTCGAGCGCACGATAACTTCGATGGTGTTTTTATTCGTCGCGGAAAGATTTCGCAAACAACAGAAACGTACACCTCCGCGCGGTAGTAGCGGTCGTAGGCGCATTAATAATGTAAGTGTGCAGATGGTGTGCAGTGAGTGCGCGGCGCCGCTGACTAGGATCAATGTTCCGTTCGCGATCTATATAGCCGGTACGCGGCCGCGCACCGCGATATATAGGTAACGACAGAGAGCAAGAAAGACAGAGAGAGAGAAGGAGAAAGAGAGAGATATATAGAGAGGGCTATGAGAGGGAAACAACACGGTCGTTCGCTTTTGCCTTCCTTCCTCCTCCACCGATACCCTATTCCCCGCGCTCGGATAATGCATTTGCGAATATTTTAACCAATCGTAGCGCAAAATTACCATATGGAAATAAGTCTCTTCTCTCTCTGTCTCTCTCTTTCTCCTGATCGATCCAAATTTCGTCACAACAATCCGCGGGGAAAACCAAGAGACTCCTCTTCCTCTTCCTCCTCCTGCGATCAAAGAAAAGATTCTTTATGAACAAGCATCGCTCTCACGTGTGTGTACTCGCACAAATCTCGGTCGAATCGAAGTGTACCAAGCAGTGTATTACAAAGATGAGTAGTAACGTATTTTATAAATTTATTCACATGATCTTTTTTTTTAAATAAATCAAAGTATACAGTGAAGTCTGACGGTACATGCGCTGACAGACGCTGCGGGCGTCTTTCCTCTCACCTTCGCTGAAAACTGCACATGCCTTTCGCTTATTTTTTTGTTTCTCACTCTTTCTCTTTTTTTTTTTTTTTTTTTTTTTTTTTATCCTCTCTTTCACGCGGCGAACAGTATCTTACACGAAGGCGCGGCGCGACAAAGAGAACGCGTTCAATATACATATTTACATATCGTACAACCTATCTCCTCCTTCCTCTTCTCTTCTGTTTGTTTTATCTCTCTCGCAGACATATAAAATTACAAAAAGTTATCTACCTAGAAGTCGAAGCTAGCGTCATAATTCTCTATTATGCGGCGATGACATTAAAGTAACATCGTCAATCACGTGTGTGGATGTGTGTGTATATACATACATGTACAATGTACATACGCATGCAAACGCATAGTTGCGTAATAGCGTATTATTTACATTCGCAATAAAGAAATAAATATTTACACTAGGGTTCACAACGCGTATCACCGCCGAAGGGATAGTGTGTCAGTACGCAGAATTATGCGAGAAACGAGTACTCTCTTGTATACGTTCGCGCGTATCACTCTTGAATGAAGACGGAAGAACATACCAAAGTATTCTAAACCCTTTGCACGCCTGATAACAAATTGCTACGTGTCATATACTTCATAAAGTTTTTCCTTTACAAAAACATTCAATTTTTAACAAACTGAAGACTGGAAGTTTTCAAATTATGAAATCATCAGTTTAGACAAATGAAAAACGAAAATAAGACTTGCAATTTTTATTCGTGTAAAATAAAATAAAATAATTATTTAACTATAATTATTTGTGAATAATACATAGTCTTTTGGAGCAAAAATGTAAAAGAAAACTAATTTTTTTTTTCAAGAATTTTTCTTTTTTTCGCACCAGGCATGCGAAGAGTTGAAAGTTATTACAAGTTATATCAATAAAGTCAGTTTTATATAACGAGTGTTTTTCGAAATATATGAAAGTTACAAAAATAAAAATAATTATAAATTAATATTATGTCTGAACAAAAGTTGACACATGAATAGACACATTAAATTTATATTTTTAATACCGAAGCGAGAGACTTTTATATACGAATGAGATTCTCACGAGATTCTCGAATAGCACACATAAGACAATTAATTATACGTTTGAAAAAGGCGAGATATAATAACAAAAACAAAATTCTTGCGTATCGTCAACAAAAAAATAAACGACTTATTATCACATTATCACAATATCTGCAAAATGTTAATTAATATAACGCAAACACTTCGTCCCTTCGTTTCCTTCGCGACGACGTCTGTAAATTATGTACACGTGTCTTGTGGGAGTTCGCGACTCGATCGCGCGCAGCGTCTCTGGGAATTCAGTCTATCGATGCCGTCGTCAAGCGGGTGTCACGTGGGCAAACACAGAATTTCAGCACAACCTTTCGAGAACGAGGACGACTATCGTCGCTCGTCGCTATCATGTTCGAGTCGACGGTTTCCACGATTCCGTAGATACGTAGCGTTTTCGGGAACACCTGGGGTAACGATCGCAAGTAGCTAAACCAGATAGGCCTGTCCTGAGGAAGGCGGAGGCGGCGGTGGCGGCGGTTGCCTCCAGGCAGTCTTCTCAAGGGTGGAATAGTCCGAATCGATGGACGAGTAGATGTGCTCGGAAAGCGGTCTCCTGTGGTCATCGCTAACCACGCTGCAGTTGCTGTTGGCGGTAGCGGTGGTGGTGGTAGTGACGAGATTATCGGCCGGCAGCGTCACGTCCCGGTAGGCATGATTGATGGTCAGCCTAGGCTGTACCACCGGCGACGACGACGGTGGCATTTGCTGTTGCTGTCCTAGCATAGAGGAGAGTGGGGTACTACACGAATAAGCGGGCGGCGCGTGTTGCAACATTAGCGTCGACGAGGAGTCCTTGAAGAGCGCGCCGCGCTGACCGCCGCGCAGCGTCGACATGCTGCTCTTTTCAAGACTGCCGATATCGCTGTCCAAGGTGTAGGTGTTGATGTTACGCTTGTACACCAGAGGCGACGACTTGCTCTCGACGTTGCTGACAGCGGTGCCGGTGGTGGTGTTGGCGCTGGTAGCGATGATGGCGGTCGTCGTTGACGGCGGTAACGCGTATCTCAACCGTTCCCAGAACCTCTTCTCGCCCCACGTGAGTATAACAGCGGCTGTTCTCAGATAAGGTCGTAATTCGGGATCGCGCTCGACCTCGACGCCAATCTGACCGATTTGGATAACGATTAACTGAGAAGCGCGGCCGCGCAACGCTTCGTGCAGTGCCGCTCGGAATTCGAAACGTGACCATTCGGTGTGCAGAAAATCGCGAGTCAACACTATCAGCACGCGTCGCGACGCGTCCACCGCCTCGAGAACGGCGGGCGCGGGCGCGGAGGCGCGTAACACGCACGGCAAGTCCCGATGATGAAGACAAAGTCTCAAACCGCTCGCTCCGTGTTCCAGCTCGTCCGCCAACGAATGCAGCACAAAGTCCTCGTCGTGTGGACTGTAGCAAACGTAACAGTCATAGAGACGATCCCGATCGTCGCAACAGCCCGCGGTCATCGCAGCTGCGACGCCCATACTCGCAGTGGTCGTGGCCTTGCCGGATTTCGTGCGTAAAAATCGTAGTCCGTACTTGGAATAGGCCCAGGCGCCGACCGGTTCGCGAAACACAAAGGCGAGCACTATAATAACAAGTAGAATAAGAACGGCCGAGAGAGTAGCGGCTACCAGTGGTAAATAGTCCGACACCATAATGCTCTCGATCACGCCACCCTGAGCGAAGTAGTCCGAGCAGGCGGTCTCATTGACGTTAAGACGACGTCGATAGGCCGGCCTGAAGTCACCACCGTAGTAACACCAAACATCGCTGGTGTCGATCACTTTGTGCGCGTTGTCCGATACCCAGGAGGACAACTCTTGTAGAAACTTGCAGCGGCAGGACCAAGGATTGCCGCCGAGTGACAGCTCGACCAGTCGTATGTTTAAAGTGACTTGCCACACCGGGAAAGTCACCAAGCGATTTCCATGTAATCGTAAGATCTCGAGCGAACGCAACGGTAGGAAGGTTAAATTACCAATAAAACCGATGACGTTATTTTGCAAATAAAGTTCGCGCAAATGCCACAACCGCTCGAATTCGAAACCTTTGAGCTCGCGTATCCGATTATCTTCAAGATGCAAAATCAATAGATTGGTGAGGCCGTTGAATGTGCGGTTCTGAATAGTTTCGATTCCGGTAGCGTTCACGTACAATACGCGCATATTCTTGCGACCGACGAACAAGTGGTCGTGCAGCTCATGAAACACGTTACCGTCTAGATACAGTTCGGTGGCGTCAGCTGGTATTCTGCGCGGTATTTCGGAGACTCCGAGACCCGAGCAGTCGACCACATTTGTGTTCCACGTACGATCGTTGTAGCACCTGCAGCCGATCGGACACTTCATCTCGCAATCGCATGTGGTGTAATCGCAGCAATGGCAAAGAGCGAAGCAATGTTTCTCATAGCGACAGAGGAACTGTTCCGAACGGGCGGTTGATGCCGGTAGAATGGCAACTCCTCGCGGTCCCAACGTACGGCACATGGCATTGTCAAGATCCATGATTCGCGGATATTCTCTCGAAGTTTGATTATTAATGGCCGGCAGCCAGTCCATCGAACAGTTGCAGTTGAAAGGATTACCGCCGATGTAGAATTCTGGCAGCGGTCTATTTTCTGGTACCTTGGTCAGCAACAACGACGTCAGCTCCATGGTCTCGATCATATTGGCGTATATGTCCACGCGAGTGAGATTCACTTTGTTGGTAAACGTGTTTGGACGCACGACGCTGATGTAGTTGTTGTTGATAAATAATAATTCCACGCTATTCGGCACAGACTGCGGAGTGAGTTCGGTAATACGATTGTGACTAGCGTCTAAAGTCTTCACTTTGGAATTACGGATGTTGTAGTAATTGCTCAGATTTTCGATATAGTTGCCGTGAATATCGAGCCACTTGAGACTGTTAGGTATGAAAGCATAGTCAAACCACTGGATATGATTTTCCGACAAGTTTAGCAACAGTAAACTCGTAATCTTGTTGAACACGCCGTTGATATTTGACAGAAAGTTACCGTCGAGACGGATCGCCTCTAGTCGAGTGTTACGCTCAAACGCGTGCTGCTCCACATGTTGCACTTTGTTATGCGCCAAGTTGAGAATTTGTAGATTCGGCAAGTCCCACAGCATACCGCGAGTCAGATTACCGATGTCGTTGCCGATCAAACGGAGACCGGTGAGTTGATGGAGATTGCGAAAAGATCCGTTGTGGAACTCGCTGATACGGTTCTCACCGAGATCGAGGGTCTTGAGAAAGGCGAGGTCGCGCAACGCGTCCGGCACGGCGGCGAGTTCGTTGCCGCTGAGATCCAGTTCCTTGAGATCGGAACAGTTTCGAAACGCCACGCTGTCGATATTTGTAATCGAGTTTCCCGACAACGTCAATCGATTCAACACAAAGAGACCGTTAAACAGCTGCGCTCCCACCGTGTGGAGACGATTGTCGGACAGCTGGAGCGTGTGAAGATTGTAAAGTGGTAGAAAAGCGTTGCTCTCGATACGATCGATCGAGTTGTTACGTAGGTCAAGGATTTGCAGGAAGAACAGATCTTTGAACATGCGAGCGTCGATATGCGTCAGCAGGTTGTACGATAGATCAAGAACAATCAAACGAATCAGGCCGTTGAAGGTAGTTTCGTCAACGCTGTCGCTGCCGAGATGGTTGTTGGCGAGATTCAGCACCAGCAGCTGCTCTAGCTTTGTGAACACTTTCTGCGGCAAGTCGCGCAATCCGTTGTATGCCAGGTGTATTACTCGTAGTTCGCGTGTGTTGGCAAACAGACCTTCAGGCAGCGAGTCCAAGGCGTTATGGCTAGCGTTGAAAGTGCGCAGAGCGGTGAGACCGTTCAGAACATTCTTGTCAATTTCGGCAATTGCGTTGCGTTGCAAATGCAATTCCTGCAACTGTCGCAGACTCGCCAACGGCCCGTTCTCGGGTAATCGGCGAAACTCATTACCCGACAGATCCAAAATCCGAATATCGGCCCGACAGGATTCGCCGTTGCCGTCGACGACAGTTCCTAGTGCCGTTAAACCGATATCGTTGATGTCGCGGATACGATTACCGGTAAGATTGAGAGTTTGCAAATTGTCCAGTTCACAGAGTAGACTCGATGGTAATGCCAGTACATTGCTCTCGATGATCTCTAGGGTGTGAAGCTCGCGGAGGCCTGCGAAAGAACGTGGCGCGAATTCCAGGTATCTAGAAGCGCCCCACACTGCGTTCAGAGTCTGCACGACGAGTCGTTTAAGTTCCAGCAACGGTTGAAACGCGCCCGCTGGTATTTGCAGCACCTTGCAGCCGTGCACGTGCAACTCGTGCAGACCGGCTAACCGATGCCAGATCTCTGCGCTCAAATTGCTTTCAAAATGGTGCACGTCACTGCAGCTGATTCTGAGTTTGACCGCGCCATCGAGCGACGGCGCCAGAGCGACAACTGTCGCGGGGTCCAGGATGCGGAGGGCGCAAACTGCCGAACGGGTGTCGTTGCCGGCCTCGCTGGTCCATCTGCAGGAAGCCGCGGCTGAACCAAGCTGCGTGGACATAAGTAGCAATAGTAACAGAGTTGCTGCAAGCAAACGTTGTAACGGTGCGTACGCCAGCGTCCATGTCGTCAATGTTGACGACGATGTCGTCGACGACGACGTTGTCCATGCTCTCCACGATGCTGTAAATACTGCCGTTGTAACGACGTCACTTGTCGTCGTCGTCGTCATATCGCGTCGCATTTTCACAGAAAACTCTCTTTTTGCTTTCGATGTTAACGTCGAGTTGCGCGTCGGGACGACGATGATGACGACCACGACAATGCTCACTTACTTCAGGGTAAGCCCTTAGGAGCCTTCCCTTGCCTTTCTTTCCTCTTCATTCACACAAACACACGCGTATTTCGCGTGTCTCACACATACGTACACAACAGCCACGACGGCGGCAACGGGGAGGAGGACGTCGATGACATACGAACGCACGCCATGTACACACGCACAACAGCTCGCAGAAGGGAGAAGCACGCGCGCGCGCGCGCGCGCTTACGCACCTCGTATCACGTATTAAACTCGGAGCGACCCATTTCCTTTGCCCTTTATTCCGCGAGTTGGTCACCAACCACAAAAGCCACCCCGCTGCCGCCACAAGATGCCGCACCACCGTTTTTCAGTTACTCGTGCGCTCTTACGATACTGTCGTTTTACCCCCTTTGT
>QVNZ01014792.1:0-19883 GCA_014825645.1 Pseudomyrmex dendroicus
AACGTGATTGGTCAATTCCGTAAAACCTGCGACCTGCGACCCGCATCTGCGTCCTATGTAGATAGGCCTTTATGTAGATAGGCCTTTATGTAGATAGACCTTAAAGTAAAATGCAATAGCGCAGATAGCGTGCTTCTCAAAAGCAGATTATGCAGTGATTTGTTCTTTTTCGCTGAATTAGTGTAACTATATAGTTCAATCGAATGCACAGATTGCAGGTTTGGTTGCGGTGTTTAATTACGATTAACCAATGATTAAGCAAGCTGCTTTTATCTGATTGGTCAATCTGCAACCGTTAACTGTACCTAACCATAACCGCAATTTGTAGCTATAATTCACGTGACATATATTTCCAGTACGCAGTGAATTTCAGAACACAAAATAAATTGCAATCAACTGCAGCAAACCAAAACAAGCGAAGAGTTACAGCAAGTGTTTTCGTTTTAATTTAAGAAATAATATATATTATTTCGGTAATGGAGAACAGTGGTGAAAGCGGAGATGACAATGGTCCTTTAGGATCGACAGCTTTTCTAGGAGGAAATTCTGTTACAGCGTCTTATATCGGTGTACAATCTGATGATATCGAAGGTAGGTTAAAGTTTTTAGGTAGGTGAAAGATTGTATGAAAAATATTTATAATGAAGCGGTACAAATGTGTGTTGTACTTTTGAAAATATTTAAATTCTAAATAATATTTTAATTCAATTTTGTCATTTTCTGCTGCTTATCTTGTTAACTTCCAAGTGTCGGGATATATAGTTTCTTAGACTATATATATATATATATATACACGCACACATATATGTATGTATATATATGTGTGAATAAACCGAAATACATACGTGTAGCAATGTAATAGTTTAAATAGATGTTTTAGCTTTTTTTCTATCCTAGCTGTTTTATTTGTCAATTCTACTATACTATTGTAGTTGTATTAATCCTTTACGGACTGACATGGATCTCTCAGACTCACTTAAAAATTGCGCATCGGCGTTTCTAGTAAAAATTACTTTTTTTTAAACACATCTTCGAAACTACTAAAGATTTTTTGAATTTGTTTTTTTTTTTTTATCCACGCAGAATTGTTTGTAAAAAACAAAATTTATAAAGTATTGATTTTTCTCTGAAATATTCAATTTTAAAGTGGCGTCTTACGAGTCTGTCTGACTCGTAAGACGCCAATTTTTGAGGTCTGTCCGCGAAAGGTTAAGTAATAACAAAGATAGAAATATCAGCACTATTTATATACTTTTGTTAATTTTTATATATTTAGATAATCTATATATTTAGATAGATCTGTATATATATTTAGTTATTTATTTAAAATGATTTAAATTTTTATGAATTATTGCAAAAACCAAAAGCATATTTCACTATTACTAGCAGTATTGAAAATCTATAGATTCAGGTTACATATATACTATAGATTGTTAGATACTGCCAGTAATAATGAGATAGATAAAAAAGATTCTAATAATATAAATATTACATTAAACAGATGATCCTGAAAACACTGATGATTCCAATCATGATGCATCAGATCCTTTGCACAGCCCTGGAGCTTCCACTGGCGGTGGACCTCTTCGTGAACAAGATCGCTTTTTGCCCATAGCAAATGTTGCCAAGATCATGAAAAGAGCCATTCCTGAAGCTGGCAAGATAGCTAAAGATGCACGTGAATGTGTTCAAGAATGTGTTTCTGAATTTATTTCATTTATCACATCGGAAGCAAGTGACAGATGTCACATGGAGAAGCGTAAAACTATTAATGGTGAAGACATTCTGTTTGCTATGACTACACTTGGCTTCGATAATTATGTCGAGCCTTTGAAAGTGTATCTGCAGAAGTACCGAGAAACAACAAAAGGTGACAATCCTACTAATGCTGCTACAACTTCTGGCAATGGAAAGACAGAACCCCAGAGTAATATGTATGAGGATCAATTATTTGCTATTACAGCAACTGCATCCAGTGTAACCACTTCTGATCCTTCTGTTATCTATAGTAGTTACTCATCCAATGAGCAGGTGCAGTTTCCACTCTCCTGATCATTGGGAATCGGAATAATTGGTGTAATGTATTATAATGTATGAGGACATATGTGAAAGAAGATACATGATGATGACGATGATGATGATTGCATATCATTCCTAAATCAAGAAGAAAACAATGCCTAACATTCAGGCAAAGTAAAGTATTCTAAAACTTAAAACCTCATTGTTGTAAGAAATAGACACAAACGCGTTGTAAAGGTTGTTGATTAAAACTGAATACTGAGAGGTAAAGTAATCTTTATAAAATAAGGAATTTATGTAATAAACCTCAGACTATGATAAACTACAGATTTAATTAACAGTGATGGATTTTTTGTTTCCTGTTTTGAACACATGACAAAGATAGAAAAAATGTAGTCGATTCCTTTATTTTTCTATGGTTTAAGTTCTAAAGACGCGCTTAGACTACTTTTTAGGCTGCGAAAACTCGCGGGTTCAGGCCGCAACGGAAACTAGAGCCGAGTAATCGGCTGTAAGAACCGGCAGTAAAAAAATTCGTATATGTACACACACACACACACACACACACACACACACACATGTAATATATGTATAGAATCCATTTTCGTAGAAAATATCATGACGCGACCTTGGATGCCCTTCACTCCGTTAGTTGGGCAGGTGAGAGCAGGAGCTCATGTCCTTTGATCGCTGGTGACAGAGAGCAACTTGTCAGTGCGATCGGTCGTTCTTGTTGCAGTTCTTGCTGCGATGACGGCAGTAGCGACGCGGTCGGCAACATTTTTGGTCGCGTGTCCACTTTTCTTGCCTTCTGCTTCTTGTGCGAAGTATCAACGTGACAGAACCTTCGACACCGACAGCAGCGGCAGTGACAGAGACATAACAGCACGCGGAACAGACAGCACAACAATCCGGCACAGAACAGCGTCGGACCAATCAGTCTCAGCTGTGGAGTCAGAAAGCCTTTCTCTCCGCTGCCAACAAATGATATCACTAAACCGAGCGCCGTGGTTCCTAAACCCGCATAAAGTACAGTATTGACCGCCGCGCTGACTTGTCCTCTGTGACGTAAGGAGTTACTGCTGTCATCTTCGTCATCTTCGCCGCTGCTACCATAGCAATAATTGGCGTCTCTGATCTAAAACATGTAATATCACAAGATATTATATCTCGCTGAACTTACTGCAATCGATTTAATAAAATTTGGTCGCTATTTTATAAAATCTTACACTTTAGCTAACTGAATAGAGAAATCTCATACAAAGCGAAGATAACAAAAAACCATTCGGTTGGTTAAGTGTTAAGAAGTATTATTTTTGTCAGTTCTAAATATTTGCAGTTACATAATAATAATAATAATATAAATATAATATTAATTTATACACTACATTCTTAGCTGTGTGTTTAATAAAAGTAATTTTAGAGAAGAAGAATTAATGCGCGCAATAATGTTGCGGCAAATTACAATTTAATCTGGATTTGTCATTTTACTGTTAGAGAAAAGTTCAAATTTTAGTCAAAGTTTTACTGACGCGTTTGTGTGTCAACTTCTATATATTCTGTATCGCCACTTAAAAAGTTACAACTTTTGATATCTTAAGTCTTCAAAAATGGAAAAAAAACGATTGTTTGGAAACAGTAATTCTTAAGAACAAAAAATTTAATCTTTACTTGAGCAATATTTTGTCGCTGTAACAACATCCACTTGGCACAGTTGTTCAAAGATAGCTATTAAGGTTTTGAAATCTGTTTTGATTGAAATTTCGCTTTTCCATTATTGATCTATTAAGATAACAAATAACGCGAAATTTTTAATAGGAATTGAGTCAGGAAAAGTGCATAATAGTTATCCAGCTACTCCCGAGAAACAAAACACAGTGATGTTTTTTAACTATATTGCTTGTCGAACGATACATGTTTGTTTTATTTCCCTGCACTGGCTGCACTAGTTCACAGTTTTCTTTTTTTATCCATAGAAGGAAAAATATAAATTTTGAACTAGTGCAGCCAGTTCAGGGAAATAAAACAAACCTATGATAGGAATTCAGACCGGTTCATATGTTGCACAACAATAAGATTGCATTTTTCTTTGTCTAATAAATAAATAAAAACTTGATACGCTAAAGACGACATTATTAAATGAATATACATTTACATTTGTTGGTGTATAAATATAGTAGAATAAATTATAATATTTCGACTTTTTAAGCATGAAGTTTTTTTTTTATATACAATTCAAATTTATATAAAAATGGTCTCTTTCTCTTTAATATTATATCAATTCCAGAAAAATTACTCTGTTTCTTTTCATCCATCTTCGATGCGCTTCGCATTGCTTTGTTCTGTAACCGTCTCCGCGGTAACCAGGCGATGTGGGAGATAAAGCAAGCGACGAAGGTCTGTTGCATCCTTCCCATGCTGCCTTACTTCCAGGTCCGGCGCACTGAAATATGCAACTTTTAGACATCGCTATGAAGTAATTAATATCAATATAAGAATTGTATGGTCTATTATTAATGGCCTATTATTACGAGTATTCAACATACATTGAATAATTTAATTGTTTTTAAATTATTTAGAATTGAAATTATATTTTGTAATTACTTTTTCACAATAGTTTCTCGAGAGAGAAAATTGTTTTAAACACACTTTTGAATTTAATATAGATTTTTTAACTTCTTTATAAATATGTATATCGGCATCTATATTTTGCGTGTATTATATGTATAAATAAACAAAATATTAAAAGTTTTCAGTAAGACAAAAATGATAGCAGTGAAATGTGATCTACCTAAAGAACAATTGATAAAGTTTGCCTCGAGAAATCTTCTCAATCAAAATCTATACTATTATAAAATATTTCATGTATTAGTATTCGCAAAACTCTTATTAACATGTTCGGTTCTAAATGTCGGTGGGCTTTTTGGAAGAACTGCGCAACGTCATGTAATCTGCGATGTTCACGCAACAAGGAATACGATTGCTCCTCGACGACCGTGATTTGATACTTACCCCGTACACGTAAGATCGTGGGGGATATCGTGGAAACGGTGGAATAAGTCTGGTGGCGAAGTTGGAAGGTAATTCTCGAAAATTCACCACCTTACCCCCCCGTAATCGCTGTTTGTCCCGTCTAATCAATAAAGCAGCCTGCATTCCGCTTATTCATTTGCAAGTGCCGAGATCCCAATTTTTTCTTAGCCCCTCACTGATTGCCAGATATTTATTCTTTTTTTCTTTCTCTTTTTTCTTTCTCTTTTCCTTTTTTTTCTGTGTTTTATTTTTTTAATTCTTTTTCCCGATAATATGTGAAAAGACCACTTTTTGTTTAGTTTACCTCAGAGATCTATCACTGAGATCCCACACACACACACATTCGGTGCTGGACGTAACGATCTACATCTAACATCATTTTACCCGCCATCATCATCGCTGTTCGTATTTGCCGGCGGTAATTGTGGGGGGCATGTTTCACGCTATACTGAAATTACATTGTGAATCTTTTAGCCAACCTGGGGGGCAGGCCAAGAAAGATTTAGATGTGGAGAATTTGTCGCCTCTCTTTTACTGCTTGATAGATTTATCGCGTATTATACGCCACCAGACAGCCGATCGATGCTATTTGCTATATATGTTGCACGAAGTGCCGGTAAAAGAGAGATGAGAGTGTGGTGCAATATCAGAGAAAGAGAGAGTAGAATAGTGTAATAGAGAGCATATATATATACAATATGTGTATGTGTGTATGTAGAGTTATATATATATATATATATATATATATATATATATATATATATATATATATATATATATATATATATATATAATATATTTATATATAACTTTTGAAGTGAAAGTGAATCGCGCCAAAGCGATAGTGAGTTCGTATAATCTCTGTTAATCAAACTCATTAATATAATTACACTAGGCAGAAATAACGATTGCATGGTAAGAATCGAATCGCATTTGATCATGAGTAAAGCAGAAGTCTTCTTGTCGAGGATTTTAACGATAATAAAATTAAAATTATATCTTGCCGCGACACAAAATTGTAAATTAGAAAAATATATAAAAAAGAAACGTAAAATACAAACCAATCAAATACCGTCAGCATTTAAAAGTATAAGGAAATTTCTCAAATATAACACAAGTTCTTACTGATTGGTCTTATCATCACTTGACAGTTTATAAACTTCTTTATGACTCAACAATTCTCTCTGCTTAATGCGCGCATTGCGTGAATTCTTTTCGCTTTGCGTGATTTCTAGACGCATGTAGAAATAAATAAGTGGACTATACATAAGAATTAAGATAGAGGAAAATGATTGGTGGTAATAAGGAGAAAGGAGAGAAAAAGAGAGAGAGAGAGAGAGGAGAGAGAGAGAGAGAGAGAGAGAGAGAGAGAGAGAGCGGCTAAGAAACAGCATGTGAAATCTCCAGAGGAGGACTGATGAGGAGAGAATGCTCGACAATATACCCACCTGTAGCTCCGAAGGAGGCGAGACTTGGAGATCAAGGATCGAGGGTGGCGGAAAGGGAAATTTGCTAGACTTGTCAGCTGGATGGTAGGAGGTAGTGGCGGACGCCGAGGACTCAAGGGAAAGCGGAGGTGGCGAGATCGGGAAATGGATCGGTGAGATTGGCGCAACTGGCTGCGATCTGTCGATGGTGACGATGTGACGACGCCGATCGTCGACAACCGGATGGAACGCGGCAGACGACGACGACGTCGATGTTGGCGCTTGTCGCTGCTTTGCTCGCGAGACGTGTGACGTAACTTGGTGCGGGCGGGTGGCGAGCTTGGTCGAGTGAGCATGATGATGATGGTGGTGAGAGTGATATTCGTATTGGTGCTGGTGTTGATGATGCTGCAGGTGATGATGACGTGAGGTTGGTAGACCACCTTTCGATTTTGGCAGTACGACATTGACAGGCTGCTTGCTGAGCTGCAGTCGTTTCTGTTTCCTTCGATTGGCGATGCTGGCACCACCCGCCGCGGCGTACATCGCTCCGGAGGTCGCTGCTTCCGGGCTTCTTGTTTACTCTCAAAGCAGTTCCGGGCCCTGTTTCCGTTAGAAATTTCGCTTGCGTTGCATAATGTCGATGATCGTGCCATCAACGTGTCATCATCTCATTCACTAGTTGCTTCTCATCTCCTTGTTCTGTTTCGAATTTTTCTTTTATCTCTCTCCTTTTTTCTTTTTCTATTTTTTCTCTCTTTCTCACACTTTTTCTCTTGCCCCTTTCTGGAAAGGCAAGAAACGTGACGGAGCTCCGCCTGTTGTGGCGCCCGTCGTTATGATCTACGTTCTCTAAATCGCTACGCGGCAAGCACGTTGAAAGCAGTTCTTTTTACATTGGATCGAATCGCTGCTAATCAGCGAACGCGTAACGCATTATTTATTCGATGACTTGTGTACAGACGTCGAATAAAAGTAGACCAAACACAAGTTTTTATTTTCCTGACTAAACAAGTTCCGAATCAATATCAGATAAAACACTATAAATTTTTTATTTTTTTTTAATTATATATTTCTGCAGTTTAAAGCAAAATAAGAATATATTCAAATATTAGGTGGAGAAAAAGGAAAAAGTGAAATTATAAGAAAAAAAGTGCTCAAAAAGAATTTATTTTCAAGTTGGAATATAAAAAATCACATAAAATTACAAATATTGAAAATCAATTGATTATACATGCTTGAAGTATATATGTATTGTTTTATACAGAATGTTATATATATATATATATATGTGTGTATACATATATATGTGTGTATATGTATGTATATATATATATATATATATATGTATATGTATGTATATATATATAAAGCATTTTGTGGTTATGCGTTCGCTGGATGTATTCGAGAAAAGCGAGTATTATACAATATATGCAACGAGCAATTTTTTGGTGTATATATGTATGTATGTATATATATATACACACACGTGTGTGTGTGTGTTACATAAAGAAAAACATATAAATATGTGAAAAATCTTAACAAGACATGGTTTGAAAATAAAATATATACATAGAAAATTGGAAATAAGTAAAAATATAGTCAAATATATACAATTATAGTAAAATAAATAAATATAAATAAATTATATATTGAAATAAATTCAAAGAGAGAGAGAGAAGCAAAGTTTTTTTACTTTCTGTATGATATATACAGATCTCAGAATGGTTTGCTGTTTTGTTCTAATTTTTAAAAGAGCAAAGATAAGAGTGTAGGAGAAGAGTTGTTATGTTTAAAATATTATATGGTGTAGAACTCTACTCTTCTAATACAAGAAAGTTCTATATACATCTCTTGTCACACACACACACACACACACACACACACATAAGAAAAAAGTTTACAAAATTCGACTCTTCAAACTTTATAAATATTAATGATGTCTTTTCCATTTTAAGTTATTGACTTAAAATATTTTAATAAAATTAATTATTAAAGTAAAATTTAAAGCATTTTTAATTGCGTAATATATGTATTATATACATGTGTGTATAATATATTATAGATATATAATATGATTTATTGTGTGATATTATTGTCGCTGTATCATAAAAGATGAGAGATAATTTTGCATATGAAAGAATATATTATTAAGAATATATTATTTAAGAATATATTATTTAAATGAAACTGATAAGTACATAATATGATATTGTTATAGAAATTATTTGTTTAGCTTTATTTTATAGTAAGTGAAAATAGTTGCATTATTTAAATCTAACTTAATAAAAAAAAGTTCATATAAATGTAATATATTTAAAAACTGTTACATAAATTTACACAATTAATTTTGCATGCACAATTCTCTTCAGTATTCTTATAATATTTAAAAAAAGCAAAAGTTTTTTTGCATATAGATATAATTATACATATACACAATAGTTAACTACACTGCAAATATCTATTATAAAGAAAAGGCAATGAGAAGAGTGTCAGCAAAATAAATCGCACATAGACTAAGTGCAAAAGATATAAATTTTATTAAAAGATATAATTTTTTTACGAAGATAACCTTCAATCGAATTTTTTTTATGAACTGATTTCAGCAACATTTTTATTGACAAAGATCTGCTGTTTTTGTGTAGAAAGAACTATTTTTTTAGACAAAAAATCAATTAAACACATCATTATAGAACAAAAAATAAAGTAATGTAAGTTCTCAAATTGATAACTTTAATTTTACTTACGTAAATTACTTTTTGTAAAGTAAATAGAATTAATTACAACAAAGTAATGCAATTAATTATTTTTCTCTTTAATTCAAATGTTAGATAATTGATACTATATGAATAGAAATCAATTAATATCGACACAGATAATGAAAATTATTCATGTTTCAGAAATCAGCTTAGAGTCAGCTAACTGACTCTAGACAAAGTCACAAAAACGTCCCCCAAGAACTCGTCTACAGTGCGGTGGTTAAAAATGTATGACAGATGAGTTGGATGATAAGCAGTAGTCGTGTGACGATAGTGGATAAACGTCATGCATGCAACGATACATACGTGCACGCGAAATATACATATATATGTGTGTGTGTGTATAAGCAAGAAACGTATTTTCACACAACACAACATGAAAGTTCATAGATATTCACAGGACCAAAAAAGTTCAGGATAAATACGACATGTAAGAGATACACAGAAGAGAAGTGATCTACTGATACATATCTACTCGTGATATGAGAAGTTATATACAGGCTGACTGGTGGCCTCCGGGAAAGTCATGAATTCTCTTTTTTTCTGCATCGTTCTTTCATAACGGAGACGAAAAGTTTTTTGTTGTTTTTTATGAAAGGAAGCAAAAGGATGAGGGGACACAACAAAGACGACGACAACAACACGAGATAATGTAAAAAACGACTACGCTTGATCACATCCGTTCTCTTTTTTTAACTCGGTCGCTAACGACCGCTGCAGCAGCGAACATTTGCGGCTTCAACGGCGGCAGCAACAGCAATATGTAGCAAACAAAAAAAGAACAGGCATCAAGCCAATCAACAACATCAAAAAAAAAAAAAAACGATTGACTTTGCGCGTACCCACAAAATTTGAGAGAAAGTAACACGGTGTTCAACTCGCTTTTTCTCTCCTTCTTTCTCTCTCTCCCCGTTGATTTGTTCACGATAAATAATGGTACGTCGACATTTTGTCGCTCTGTTGATCGGGGAGAAGAAAAGAGAGATAAGCTCGTTCCCTCTTTTCCGTCTTGTCTGTGCCACTTATCTACAAGTTTTGGTATACACGATGCGCGATGCGTCTTACTTGATTGCCAGCAAGACGCACGATAAGATCTCCATCGTTCCGATCGCGAATACAGACGCGCCCGTCAACCGAGAGTGCGTACGTGCGCGCGTGCGACCACCCACGACCACCGCGACTGACAGCGATGTTGGAGCAGCCGCAGACAGCGGCACCGCGCGCTCCGCTCTGCTCTGTTGCCCCTTTGCCTTTTTCTCTTTCTCTCTGTCCTTCCTCTTTTGCTTTTCAAGCCCCGTCCATTCTCGACGCGCGCACAGCGGGAGCCTTACGCGCAGGGCTGAAATTAAGCAAGAGTAAGCGAGATGTGCGAAGTGATAGCAGCTGTGACTTGTCACTTTCACTGCACTCGAAGAAGCATGAGACACATTCACAAAAGTTATAATAATTTATAAAGGACAAAACGAAATGTGATATGATTGCGAATAACAAAAAGAAAAGAATTAGTTTATTATAAACAATAAAAATTATCAGGAAAAAAATCACTTATTTTATTAGAAAAAAGATATATTGTATTACACACACACGTGTATGTGTATATATGTATATATAATGCGTTTATATTTATATATAGAAAGAGAGAGATCTTATATATTAATTTTATTTTACACTACTGTATGTGTCTCTCTCAAAGAACAAAATAAACATTTATGTAAAAGATGTAACCAAAAACTATTTTTAATAATAATATAGAATATTATCGTCAGATTTGCAATATTTCAATTTATTATCAGTTATGTATATAATTTGCAAATATAGTCACATTTATTTATAAATATAAGTTTATCTTTCTCTTTATTATTATATATCTTATTATTGTTTGTTCAGATATTTCTCTAATATTATATAAATATAATATTATATAAATATTATAACAAAATGCACGTATAAACATGTGTACAAAATACCAAAAGTTGAATGCTAGGACGACCCATTTTTGCGTTTGCCCACTACATCGACTATAACCGGGTTACCTCGTTCTCTCGATCTCACTTCGAGTCGATATCCGGGCTAGCACGTTGCCTTTGACCTTTCACCTTTACATACTTTAACCTGATTTCACGATGCAAACAAATGACCTACCTTATCGATTTTTTTATATTTTGTTACATAATTTCTCTGACAGTCATTTTGAAAAAATACACTATATAAGTAAAACAGAAACAAATAGAAAATATAATATTTAGTATAATATATCTTATATATATATATATATGTATATATATTTTGTGTACATTGTTATACAAATAGTAAAATATAAATAAATAAAAATAGTATTTTTTATGTAATTTTTAATAGATATATTTTACACATAGAAAATTGAAAAATGCTATTTACTGTATAAAAATTATTTTTAATTAACACGATTTTTGCTTTATATATTACAGTTCTTTTCTCTATATACAGTCCGTCTAAAATATATACTGTAGCTATTTTATTGACATTATAGAAAATGGATGGATCTCTTTATTCGAAAGGCCATTTCACGCGACAAAATTTTAATCATAATCGTAAAGTTATAAGCAAACCAACCAATCACAGCATTCTAGCTAACGTAACGTAATACTGATCTATAAATAATTGGTTATAATTGGTTGAATTGCTTACGATTTTACGATTACGACTAACTTTTTCACATGTAATAAGAATCGTTTACAATGGAAGTAGGCAGTATGAAAGACGACAAAAATGAAATAACTTCAAGAACTTTACTTCTCTCACTCTATACTGCCTACTTCCATTGTAAGATGGCCCTTTACTCCCGTTGTTACTTCACCGAAAAATAGTTTAGGCTGCGTTTAGAAACACCACTCGTGTATATTTTATCTTTATTGCTCATTACATGAAAAATAAAGATAGAATGATGCAATAGCGCAGATAGTGCGCTCCCCGAACGCAGCCTAATTTTTATTGTATATATTTTATGTGTATATAGAGCTCATAGTCTTTAAGAGTTGGTTTATAATAGCCGTAACCGTGAACTTAGACCGATGCAGTAGTTGAAAAATAGGAAGCTCGTGCTCCCGTTCATAATTGAATTATAAACAGTAGTATTTAGGGCCATTCTACAATAAGTTGAAAATGTCTCGTCGCAACTGGCGACGAGACATTTTCAACTTATTGTAGAATGGCCCTTAGTTCCTGTCTTCCAATTTTTACGGCATTGGCCTAAGTTAACGCGCCGTTTTTGTGAATGTAGTTTTGCTCACTTTGCTCGCTTTACACTTTTTCGCGCCAATTTAATAAAAAATCTCTAAATGTTAGTAACTAATATAATAAATCTCTAAATGTTAGTAACTAATATAATTCTTGTGCTGTTGTTAATTTTTATCTTTTAATTGGAAAGTTAAATTTTCCTTTATTGCAAATAAGTAAAAAACTAAAATATTATATAATATTATATAATAAGTAGTCAGATACTGTTTATGTATAAAAATGTTTTGAAATATCTAATCTACAAGATAGGACTAATGACACAGTAAAGCAAACTGTGCACGTATGTATCATCCGGTGCGTCAAAAAACGTTCACTGAAAGCTTCACTGCATTGTTTCTTTTTTTTTTTTTTATGTAATCTTATTAACGTGCTCCAACTGTCAGAACGATTTTTGTCACACTAAGTATAACTTCTCCTCACGTTTACTCCTATTGCTCCCATTTGCCTGCATTTTGTGCTTTATAGGTTATGTGGTTGTCTAATCGTACTGTGTGCAATATAACGTGTCCAATTGTATTGTGGTCAAACGGAATACGTCTGAAAAATTTTCCTTCTGACTGCCGAACGATATCATCACATCTTGATACACCTCAAACGTTTCCGAACGGCACGAGCAGCGGATGCACTCGAAGTTTCAAACGCAGCCCTATAATAAGTCCGATTGATAAAAAGTATAACAATTTACAATGCGGCAAAATAATAAATATTAAACTGTTAAACGTGCTAAAAAATGAGGAGAAAATTTACGCTTGTTGCAGTGAAAGAAACACACATAACGGAAAGCATTATTTTACAAACAGATAAGAATAATGCTGTGAAAAAATCAGTGTCACAGACAAACTTAAAAGTATCAACCAATGCTGATATACAAGTTTCTACGATCAAAACAGTACCTAGCATCTTTGATGCTTTCGCTAATTCATTCATTAAAAAAGCGGTTCCTGAATTGAAATTGGAAGGCTACATGTTAATTAATGAATCTCATCAAAATAATGTGTATAGTGCAACTTTGGCTTTGCAAGATTATATTGATGAAGTAAAAATAATTACACATGATTTGCTTAAACAAGATGTGAAAATACTAAACTCTTCCAATTATAAGTGAGATTAAATTTTGATTAACAGTTTCTGTCTTACAATAAATATATAAACATTTATCTTTATATACTAAATATATAAAAAGAAACAAATAAGTAAGATAAATATAAATATATTTACCTTTTTATAGACCACGAGTTGAAGACTTTGTTTGCTTTAAAGAAGAAAATAGTTGGTATAGAGGATATATTTTAAAATGTCCTTCAATATCGAATTTGTATACTATCATGGCAATAGATGATGCTAGAATTTTGCAATCAAGTAAAGTTTTGCCATGTCCTAAACAATTCTCGAAAATTTTTGCTTTTGGAGTCACATGTATTGTGGATCATTTCTCCATCAAATTGCAGGTAGATATTTTTAAATGCTTTATTTATTAATGTAATGTTCTCATATATCCATATCATTTAAAAAAATATACTTAAAATTTCATTGATTTTAAAAGACTGTGCTTTATTGATATATAATTGTTAAGTATCTACGTATTATTTGATATCCTAAACGTTATAGAATAGAAAAATGTATATCCATTAAAAAATAAGTATTTAAAAGTATCGTAATACGACTATTTAGAAAAAATTAATTTTTTTTTGTATGTTTACAAAGTTAAGTTTTTAATATCTACTTTAATATCTCTCTAATCAAAGTTAAACTTTTTAAAATTTTTCTCACTAAATGTTATCATCAAATATTTGTTATTTACAAGGTGGGAAAGGAATATAAAGTTGTAATAGTTGTGAATGAACAAAATCACAAGCAAAAAAGACTCCCAATAAAAATATTTAAATATTCTGAAATTTTTATAACAGCTACGATAAAACTTTGGGAACCTGAAATCAAAGAAAGTTTGAAACCGACAGTTTCTCTCTTTCCCGAGTTTAAGAACGGATCTAAGGTTTGATATTTATCGATTTCAGTTGTGTATTTGTGCTATACTGTATTGTATTGTCATTTATAATGATTATTATTTTAAAGATATGTCTTACTAGTTATCAAAATCATTATGTTATGTATGCACGCTCTTTGGAAGAAGCAGAAATAGAACATTATTATCGCATTTTACAATGTGTTGCTCTTTGCGCCCAAACAGGTAAAGTAATGGATTAAATAACGCAGAAAGAAGAGAATACTTAATTAATTATAAATAATTATAAATTATTCTGTGTGTCTGATTGCAGCACCGCATCTATCCGAACCTCCAAGTGTCGGACAAAAAGTGATCGCACCGTTCTGTGACGGCAACTATTACCGCGCAGAGATCATAAGAATACAGAACAAAGTTGAAGTAAAATACATTGATTTCGGAAATAAATATGAAGTTGATATAAAAGATCTTCAAATCTTACCGGACGACTTAGCACTTGTTCGTAACATATTTGTTTTTGTATATTAACACCAAAAAATGTATGTGTAATATTATATGACATTATATGATTTTCTATATGTTTTTCTTTGTAGGAAAGAACGTGTTTGAGAAATATATTCTTAAGAGACGTTCCTCGCGACGTGCTTTTGAACACAGACGTCGATATTTATCTTCGCAATTTAACAGGCAAAAAAGTGATTATGACGTGTATGTATGAAGGTGTGTTTGAGGATGGAGTTTATTTAAAAACATATTCAGGAGAAAATGTAAACAACAAAATAAAAGACTTGTTGACACCAAGTTGGAAACGATCCGACTATGATGGTAAATTATGAATTTGAATTGAATAAACTAAGTGTAACACACACACACACACACACACGAGACACTTGAAAATTCAAAATATTGCTTTGAAAATTTTTCCTAATAGAATCCAATTTAATAAAGATAAAAATGTAGTTATAGTTTAAATATACATAATGTAGTTATATATTTTATATATACATTTTTATAAAATAGACTCATAAATTTATTGATTTTTGTTTCTATACAGACACAACATGTTATATGTGGAGCATAAATATGGAAGTTGCAAGCTTAGGACGTGAAGGCGACACAATAAATGCGATAATATTAAATATAATTGCAGATGGACGAAAATACTTTATGTGTCCTGTTGACGGCGACTTGATATTTTATATTGAGAAAATATTGCCTGTTCTGGTAAATATCATGTTAAGAAATATTCATCACTTGACATCCAAGTATGTGGCATTGTTTGGTTGCAGTTAAAACAGTATAGCGAGGAAAAGACTTATTATGTGCCCAGATCAAACGAATTATGTTTGGTATTACATGATGGCACGTGGTACCGTGCTCTTTGCATTGATCCGCGAAAAGCAAACAGAATAGCTGCAGAGGTTTCTTTAGTTGATTATGGTAATATAATAACAGTAAAACATGAAGATATTAGGTTAATGCCCAAAGAATATATTGTACCTCCGCTATTAGCAAATATGACTACAGTTATTAGTAAGTATTGTTGCACAGTTATTTTTCAGTTAAGTAATAATCATGTTACTCTAATTTTTATGTATTGTAGATTTAGCCCCTTTTGAGAGTAGTGAGAATTATTCGCCTGCTATACAGCAGAGAATAAAGCAGTTAGTGAAGCTGAACTCGGTCGTGAAGATTAAAATTGTGAAATGTGTCGAAAGTGGTGACTATATGATCGAATTACCAGATGTTCACGCTACGTTGATCGAAGAAGGTCTTGTATCATCCTCACAAAAAAATCTTTAACTCTTTCAGTATACTAAAATTTAGTTAAAAAAAAGTTTTGCTAAGCAGTCTTAATTAGAATGTTATCATGTACATGAGTATGGCACAATAGTGATATATAGTCGCAAACCTCACTATATCGCTTATAAACTCTGTGCAAAATATTAATTGCCGTTTGATTTTTGTATTACAATTTACTTATTAATTTATATTAATTTACCTACATGTGATAATTTATATGCAATAACACATGTATAAAAATATAAAACATAGTTTATATTAATTAGACCAAACAATGTGTTACCAGAGATCTATTTTTACATTTATTTATTGTCCTATAAAAATAAGTTCTTATAATACAATACAAAAAATTAATTAAAGTCTAGCCAGATTACTCCATAACGTTGCTGTAAAACAATCACCTAAAATAATTTTATAATAACTGTTTTACAGTAACGTGGAATAACCTGGTTAGAATATAATTACAATTTTATCCGTTAGATTTTATCCGTAGCAATGTTTCAGTTCTTTACTTGATTTGGTTTTGTAATGATTAGTGAGTGATCACATTGATCAGTCGTATTTACGTTCGATCTTGCATCTTCTCCGACTTGAAAACTGAACGTAATCATTGCATATACTAGTATATAGACACTAGTATATAGACACTAGTCTTTCTTTCGCACATTGAAATAATAGATTAGTAAATAAAAAAAATGTATAAAGTAGATATAAAAAAATGTATAGAGTAGATATAAAAAGTATATAGAGTAGATATATAAACTCTAAATATTTAATTGTTATAACAACAATATAAATTGTTTTTAAATAAATTTTTTATTTTACTTTACCAAATTGTAATTTCTTTTAGAAAATTTATTTTCTGACTATTGAATATAAATAAAAGCGTTTTCTTTCTTTTGCGCATCGACAACTCATTAGAAGTGCAACATCGCCGCAAACATATTTTGTAAGTGAAAACCTTGTAATTGTAACTTTGTGGACAAAATAATTTTTGTACAAAAAATAAACATTGGTTACAATTTTTACATCAAAGGCTATGTTCATATTCTTACTCAACTCAAATGAATTACACTTTGGATACAAATTTTTTATTTTGATGAAACTTATTTTTGTACTATTTGATTTCTTTGTTTATTTTGTGTGTGTGTCATGTGTTTGCAGAAAAAATAAAAATACTATTTTCTTATTTTTTAAACTCGATTCGAGACTGGATTGATTCAGCTATATGCCGAGATATAAAAATTTTACTTTTTTGTAACTCCTAACTCATATATAAAGTCACAAACTGCCTTACTATATCGCGTATACTCTGCGCGAAATATTACTTTGATTTTTGTATTACAATTTACTTATTAATTTATATTAATTTATCCCCGTGATAATTTATATGCAATAACACATGTATAAAAATATAAAACAGTTCATATTAATTTTAATTAATAGACCAAACAACGTGTTAGAGATCTATTTTTTTACATTTATTTATTGTTCTATAAAAATAAGTTTTTATGATACAGTACAATATCAAATGTATTTATATATATTATTGATATATTATTACTATATATATATTTTTTATATATATTATTGATATATTATTACTATATATGTGTGTGTGTGTATATATATATATATATATATATATATATATATATATATATATTCCCCACACACGCACTTACAAGTTTTTAAGTGTGTTGTAATTGATGGAAAAAAGCGAACAATTTTATAATTCTTGTCCTGTATTATTTACATATTTTTCAAATTGTGTTTTACAAAACTTATTCATAATATCAATAATTGATGTTAATTGTACGGTTGTGATTTTTATTGTATATTGCAACACGTCTGTAGTGTACTTGTAATAATTTTTTAATGGCAATCCCAACAGTGTCTGTGTACTTTGCAAAAACATATCCGTTTGTTGTTCATAACGCCATGACAGAATAAGTGCTATAGTGAGTAATAAACTAATTACGAAGAACCATACAATCATATATGTAAGAGATTGGCATAAACCAGTATCTGAGTTGTCAGCAACCATGAAAGAATTCATTCAAATGTTAAGCAAAGATATATGAAAGATATAACTATATGAAAAAAAAAAAAAAAAACAAATTATAAAGAATCATTACCTGTGGATTTATATGATCTATGCGTACACTTATTATGTGATAATTCTGTTAATAGTACATTATCATTATTGTCTTGACAACCTTTGTTCAATTTTTGAAGCTTGAGTTTACTTCCATTTAGTTTTGCTTCTTTATCTGCATTCTTTTTCTTTTTTCTTTTACTCTCTTTCTTTGCAATTTCTTTTTCTGTAGAAAAATAAATAATGAGCAATATTTACACACAAGTGAGATTAATAATTGTAATATCTAATATAATAATAAGTAATATACTTACCTATAATGTTATTCAATCTTCGTAATCGTTCTTCTTCTATTACAAGTTTAACATTAGACAGATAAGTAACTATATTACGTGCACATGCTTGGCACTCACTCATGTTACTACATGGTCCTGCTACACTGGCTACAGCTTCAGTTAAAGGATTCTCTTTTAAATCCAACCATCTCAAGTTCTTTAATTCACTCAAACTCAAAGGTAGTCTGCTAATCTGTAAAAATATTTATTTGTTTTCAATAATAACAATATACAAATATATTTAGATAAAAATACTGTAAAAAGATACATTTTTGTTTTACAATTCAAAAATATCAAAATAAAAAAAGGGAATAAAAACCAGTTTATTTACCTTATTAGAATATAAATCCAAATATTTTAACTGTGTCATCTCACCAAAATTCTCAGGAAGTTCCACTAACAGATTTTTGCTAAGATCTAATTTTACAATTTGTTTTAGAGTAACAAAAGTGATCTGTATAAATAAGTAAATAATTCAATATTAACACAATTTTACAAATATTTATATTACACAAGAGATTTGTGTGTTTATATAGGAACATACCGGTAGTAAAACCAGAAGATTTGTTGATAGATTTACATTTGTAGCTTTTCTAAGAAATGCCTGTCAAAACAGAAGATTAATTTTAAGAAAAATTTCTTTATTGTTAAAATATTTGCAATATTTATAATTTGTAGCAATCTTTTTCTTTTCATATTTTAAATTTGTAAAAATATACTATTGCAAAATATAAAAAAGATTTTTCTCTCTATATAAAATAATTTTCACACATATTGTACATATTTTAGTTTTGTAAGAAGCTAGGAAACTTACAATTTCTCGCACAGGTACTTCTTCCAGATCGCACAAACTAAGATCTAAAGTGTTATCCTTGAGTTTATCCTTCACATCTTTCAGCTTCAATTTGACAGTCATGTTTTAGTTTTAGTTATTTTTTTAAGATTTATGGTCAGTACAAAGTCGAAAAATACTAGTATGTTTATTGTAAGAGATAACACAGTAACTTAGCAATTACGGTTTTGCACGAAATAGCATAACATCCTTGTCTACTATATTCGTTCATATATTTTAATTTTGTATACGTAAGCAAGCTCGACGCATTTAGATACTCAGATATTTGACATATGGAACACAAGGAAACTCACGTGGGCAGTTTTTTTTTTTTTTTT
>QVNZ01014793.1:0-19217 GCA_014825645.1 Pseudomyrmex dendroicus
TTAAATAGTGTGTTTCAATTTACACATATCTTCTTTAATTTGCGAAGTAACTAAAACACGACTGTCATGGTTCGCTGTCTGTAACCGACATTTTTTTTTATTGAACTGTCAAAAATTGCGTTGACAATTTGTGGCAATTGATGTTAAAAAGATGAAAGAACAGCGGAGAGAGAGGGAGAGAGAGAGAGATTATAATTGGGAAATTATAATTAGAAATTATAATAGAAAAATTAATTACAAAACATTAGAAAAAATAATTACTCTATTTAAAGAAGTTTCACATGTACAATCACATATAAAATTAGAAGATAACAACATTATCATTCTATTAGCGGCAAAATAATATATTTTCTAGCCTTTGGACTGCAGATAGTGGCAGTTTAATAAATAAACTTAATTTGATGTGGAATAAACTGCCACTATATTATTAAACTGCCACTATCTACAGTTCAAAAGCTGGAAGATCTAATTTTTATCTAATTTTTATTATATTACTGCCGTCTTTTCAAATATATTTTCTATTTCTGTATTTCCTTACTCTTTTAAATCACATTAATCACATCAAAAAATATGTATGTATATATTTTTTTTAAATGTTTGTGGGCTCTTTTATTTTCTTCGGCACGTCTTTGTTGGCGGTTTTCTTCTTCATGTCTTCATTCTTGGAGACAAACTCGAAGAAATCGTCCGCCAGAATGGTCGGTTCCTCAAACGCAGCGAAATGACCTCCGCGTGGTAAATTATTAAATTGCAACAAATTTGTGTATTTGTCGCGAAGCAGACTCTCTGGCGTGTACAAGATCTCGAAAGGAAACGCCGCGCACGCTGATGGCACGTTGACCAATAGCCTACAATTCAAAATGTGTGTGTGCATAAATGTTAAACATTAGAACAAAATTATTTAATATATAAGAGAGACAGACAAAATGTATCTATTCGATGTAGAAAATGATGCAAAGAGAGAAAAAAAACTCACTCATCGATTACGCTTTGCTTATTGGCCGTGCTAAAATTCTCAGCATAAATTCGAACGCTTGTAGTCAAAGAATTGGTGACCCAGTACAACATTATGTTGTCCAAAAGCTCGTCTAGAGTGAATTTCTCGGTCAGACCGCCATCTGGACGAAATCTATAATCTGGATTGGTCCACGTGCTGAACTTCTCCAAAATGTAACTTGCTACTGCTACCGGCGAGGCTGCCACAGCAGTGCCTGAACAAAAAAGTTTCGTATATATTTTAATATTCAATTTAATTGTAAATATTTGAAAATGCAAAGCAACTGCGCACTATCAACTAGTCCATCTATAAGTCAAACGAATTAACAACATCAAAGCAAACGATTGTTACTGTACTGTTTTTTATTTATTTATTTATTTTTTTTTATTATTACACTTCAATGGATTTTGAAGCAAATTTAAAGAGAGTACCTATAGTATCGGGTTTGGTGGCCTGTATGTGCATGTATCCCGATTCCTCGAGCAACCGACCGAAGTGATACCCCAAGGGATACATTTTCGAGTGATGTTCGTTATCAACAACGAGCGACGGGATGAAAGCGCCGAGTACTCTCCAAAACGTGCTGGACCTCTGAGGCATGCACATGTTCATATGGACCCCGATGATACTGAAAGATAACCGTTGTATTTCTCGATCTTGATTGTTTATGATATGTAGGTAAATGAAATCTTATCGCGATGCGTACTTGTCTGAAAAAAGAGCACCTAAGTTCGAAACGATCATGGAGCCCCAGTCTCCTCCCTGCGCGTAAAACTTATTAAAGCCGAGACGTTGCATGAGATTTTTAAATATAACGGCTACCTGAAAAAAAGATAACACACACAAACAATCGGTTAAAAGCTTGCAATAGCGGTGGAAGTTGCGTATCTTCGTGCAAACATTACCTGCGCCGGAGCCAATCCGGGTCGTACGGCCGCTTGCGAAAATCCATATCCCGGAAGCGACGGCGCGATCACCTCGAACACGAAGTCTCTGTTGGGACGCGGCGTCGTCAATATGGGAATGATCTTTTGAAATTCCACCACGGATCCCGGCCAGCCGTGAACGAGCAGCAGAGGAAGCACCTTGATATTTTTCCGATCCGGCGGAATATACGGTTTCACGTGATAAAAGTGTATGTCCAGACCTGTAACCGTTCGTATTCCGTGTTCACTTATCACTGCGGAAACGGATTTCGCTCGCATGTCAAATTTCATGCTGTCGCGGTGAATTTTCTTAGTCGTATACGAACCAACAAATAGAGACTTGTCACAGACATGCTTGATACAAAACTGCATAGCAATGACAACAAGTAAAAACTCTTTCCTTTTTCGCGTGTCTGTATATTTCGAATCTAATTTGATTAATGGTATTTTATAGATTAATTAGATTGTGTATTTAGTGTCTGTCGGATTTAAATTTGACATATTATATTTGCGACAATATAAATATCATATGCTTTGCGTGTGTGAAATACACGCTTGTAAGAACACTATGAGTAGATAATAATTAATCGTTTGATTTAGAACGTCGATTATTAAGCGGCGCCGAAGTTGCGACACAGAATAAAAAATGAAATGCAAATTTACTTATCTAAATTGTAAAAGACTCGGTTACTATTTTTTTGCAGTCATTGTGACGTGTTTGAATCGAGAAATGACCATGCAAGATTTTTGCGATGTATAATTAGATTTTTCATGAAAAGTTAATTGATTGTCCGAATCGCACTTTGTACTCTCGATGACGATATGAACAAAAATATAAAGTCAGTATCGACTCGACAGGCTCGATTTCTTCCGCAGTGTCACATTGAATTACGACAAATTAGTTTTGCATCAGCATTTTCGATAGATTTGACGTGCAATATACCCCGAAAGTTTCTTCTTATTATTTAACAAATGCATTTATATTTTAGATAACACACCGTGTTATCTGAAATATAAGTCCATTTGTTAATTTCAAAATGATGTAAAAAAACGTGGCGTGTAAAAAACAAACCAAACGTATTTTTATGTAAAGCGCGTGACAAAACATCATACATTTAACATTAGCAGAAGAAGTTCTTTTGTTGTTTAGAAAACTAGCTCACCGTCGTTTCGGTCAAGCGAGAAAAAACTTTCTAACGGAATTTGCACATGGTTGGACCGTGGCTGAGTATTCAGGCCGACATTTATCTCTATATTTCCCGTTACTAATTAGACGGAAGAGGTGAAACAAAAACGGGCGAATATAAAAAAAGAGGGGGGAATATTTAGTGAGTTCCATACCGTTCTGCTCTCTGTCGCCGCGAGCGCTTTTCGAGAAATCAAAAGACGGTCGATTTATTTTTTTTTTTTTTACCTTGTATGTTAGTTATGTATTGAGGATACTTGTTGAGCAGCGCTTGCCGTTCGGTCCAATTGTATTTTGTGCGCCAATAATCGAGCACGTCGTTCAAATACGTCGTGCTGATACCGTAAGTCCAAGCGGTGTTTTCCAAAGGTTGCACCAACTCCCTCCTCTTCGCCAGCCGCTCGTTCAAATCGTCGATCACCTTCAAAGATCACAGTTTAAAAGTGCACATCATTTACATACTTTTTGTTTTTTTTCGCGAATTATCAAAGAGAAATCCGTTTCGAAATTGTCAGACACTTTTATCGATCGCGATCGAATCGATTGGAGCCGTGACTTTTTAAATGTAATCTGAAGTTTAATATCAAAGTTCAATATTAACATATAAAGATGTTTTTCGAGTTTGAACCGCGTTAGTGTCATTTGTATACCGACGTAAACATTCGTGAACATTTCAGCTCACTTCATCAGGGTTTAAAGAGCAACCTGATACAGGTAGAAAAACATCTTTATATGTTAATACAACACACCGCGAAAGCATCAAATATCAAAGTTCAATATTTTTGAAGTTTAATATCTTTTTATAGATAATCTCCGCGAAGACATTTAAGAATATCTTCTTTTTTTTGCTGCTACCGCGCCTCTCGTTTGATTTATTACGTAAAAAGCCGATCAGCAATGACACATGAGGAATGTTCAGTTTCTCGCACGCGCGAGAGAGATTTGTTAGAGAGATAATTTTTAGAAAATCTTATGCATTCTCGAGATCGTATTGTGACGAGAGATATTTGCGTACGAAAAGTGAAATGCAACAACTGTCTGATAACGTAATTATTAAATAATAAAAGTTACTTTTTTCGGCAATAAAAGCTTCGATCTTGGACGACTGTGCAGTGACCACTTGTGTACTTGACATCGAGCAACCGTGTTACATAATGAAAAAAAATACACACAGACAAACATGGCCGTACATTGAAACTGAAGGCCATGTAAAATTATTATTCATCTTGTTTCACGTAATAAATTACGATACGAGATGATATTGTGTCAAATCTCACACGCATACGCACAAAGAGCGAGAGCAAGCGATATATGTGTGTGCGAGTGTTATAGATTAGAGAAAAACGTATTATTATTCTTAATGACTAACTTTTTTCTCCTTTTTTTCTCATATAACTTACCGATCGCGGCACATCGATAACAAAAGGCCGTATTTGTTTCGATGATTCTTTATTTTTCGCCGGACCCCAAAAAGTCTCGGGCAAATTCGGTACATCTGGCACGGTATTGCTTCTGTAAACAGACAAATTCATTCAACTCTTTTTTTTTCCCGTTACATTATAATTGATTCTTCGTAAAATTTTCAATATATTACAGAAACAAAAAAAAAATTTTCTCAATTTGTGGTTATTTCTCTGAAGAGAAATTGTTGCAGTTAGATCTTCTGCGCTGAAAGATTGCGTCTTATCGTCCGGCTGATATAAAATCTGACTGATGTGAAAATGAACAAACCTCAAAATCTTTGCACTACATTTAATAATACTACTGCAAGAAAGAGTCAAATCCTAAAATCTTGCGTTATGACAACGCATGTACATCTAATAAAGAATTGTTTGGAGTCATAAATTTACTCGACGTTCGCACTTACCGTAACAAGAAAACTATCCCAATAGAAACAACCAAGATAACCGTCGTAGTCTTCCACATTGTGCGTCTCTCTAGCTTTACGTGTTGCGAACGACTAACCGGACTAACCGTGTAATCGATGGATGATGGAAGATGGAATGGGATGGGAGGTGAAGGCCATTAGTACGATCTACTGTCGATAGAGGGAGAATCAAGTATAGATTTATTACTAGCGGGTATTTTTTTTTGGTTTGCACTCTGGAAGATAATAATTTTCGTAGTTTTTGTCCTTTATCTCTGTCTCTTATGTATTAATTAATGCAAGTATTATATGTACATATTAATAAGTACATATAAAAAATGAGTGATGCGTATTAATATGCGTATTACTATGTACATATTAATACGCATCATTCATTTTTTTGCCTCGTCTGTGCGCAGCGATGACGTGGCTGTAAAAGCACGTTAATCACGAGCGTGCGTTCAAAAACTTCATTTTGTTTCGCTCGAAAATAGATAACAAATTTTCGGTGTCACTTGTTTTTTCCGTTTAAATAATTCATTTCCGATTACTTAAAAAAAAAATCAGAGACGAAATAGACGTGGAAAAACAGGATGCGACGGTGTACAACCATAGGATTCAATTAAAACAATAACAAATACATATATTTCTCGAAATGTGATACAATAGGTTTTTTTTCGTGTTGGTGATCATATCTAATTTTTCTTACGGTTTTCTTTTTTTTTTAGACGCGGCTGTGTCCTCTCTATCTTATCTGTTTTTTTTTTGTTTTTGTTTTTTTTTTTTTTAATCATTCTATTTGGAGCAAAGCCGGCGGCCGCGTCTGTCACGCTGCTATATATGTATATGTATATATTATTCTCTACTATTTTATTTTATTTTTTTATTAACTATCATCTCGGATTGCGGTGTATGTCAATCATGCTAACGCGCTTGTTATACGCCAATATAACAACTTGTGCCGAGATCCACATCATATCGCGCACTCGTCGTCATTTACGTCGAGAAAGCGATCGAAAACGAAAGATAATAAATTCGTCTTGCGATAATGCAAACTCACTGACAAAAAAAACAATCTGTCTGTGACGCAAAACTTTTGTTCAAGTAGCTCAAAATTTGTGCTGCTGAGCGTGAATAAATGATACGCGCGAAAAATTCGAGTTTTTTTTTTCTCGTTTGTGATTAACGTTTTTTTTTTTTATATATATATATAACTTTGTTCTCTGTTGCTACCGCGACCGACTTTAAGTGATGACGAGTGTGCAGAACAAGCAGAACATATGCGCACGAGCTTGGCTATTGGCTCGCGTAAAAATTCTTCAAAGATATTGCAGGTAACTGGAAAATTATTCCTCGCAGTCTACAGTTATAGGCTTTTCTTACGAAATGACATGAGAAACTTTCGTATACAATCAAACGCCGAAAAATTTTTGCTCTCCGCTACGTTATTACACACGCTTCTCGTTCGCAACGCGCGCGCCGTTTTTTACTATATTGATTAATTTTTCTTTTCGTTTTAAATTCAAATTTGCTTGTAACAGGCCATGCAAACTGGCTACTTCAACGATATAACTTACACGATAACTTAGTTAACGTTTCTGAAAAATAAAATTTTGTGCCGCTATAGCTCAGGAAATTATATTCTATAGAAGGCATTCGCGCTGAATCCGCGATTCAGTACTTCATAATCTACTCAGCAGTTTTATATATATATATATATATGTATACGTGTGTAATTAGACGATTTCGCACGCGTATTTTTACAAAAATCGCTCGAAACAATATGGTAGTAAGGCAAATTAAAATTTTTGCGTTTGCTCGCTCTTTGAACGTGGCGTTAATCTATATAAAATAAATTCTATGACTTTGATGAGGTTACGTATACAATTTTTTATGTGTCTACACATAACGAAACAAATATATTACATGTACGAAAAATATTTAATTAGATAAGTAAACATATATAAAAGAAAGATATTTCTAAAGAGATTAGAGAGGTCACGAGGATGAAAATGATTTTTTTTCTTCAGCGAAATCGTCCTGTGATATTCAAAGCGAGTTTGTCGTCTCGACCGAACGTCATGCGAATTCGCGAATTGAAAATTTTGTTACACACCGTCTTTCTCGTAAAAATCTTGGCCGATGTACGTATGTACAGAATGTTCGTGTTTTTGTTTGTCAAGTTTGCGCGTCTCGAGTACGGTCGAAAGAAGAAAATCATGATGCTTTTTATTTTTACGTATCTTCGGTACTTTACGAACGTTGAACGAAATTGAGTGAGTCTCGAAGTCAATTCACGGTGGGCACGCGCTCGTCGTTTCGCTCGCTCGCTCGCTCGGAAATTCTTCTCAAAACGCACGGTTTTACAAAACGTCAGTGAATTATTGTCGCTAAAATTTTGCAACGAACGGGAATCGCTCACATTTTCCGTTTACTTTTTGGACATATTCGTACGGTCTCATGTCGATCTGTGGTTGTATTACAATTATTAGGTGTCTTCGTTAGCTATTTGATAAGAAGCGCGCATCGTCTCCTCGTCGGCTCCGCTTTTGCTCTCTCGATCGTCATTACCGCGTTTTCTCTCTCGCGGTAATAGGAAAAAAATAAACATCTAAAAACTTAAAAAGAGAAGAGGGGAGAGGGAAGGATGGAGGACGGCCAGTGCACTTGCGCAGCTAGCTTGCGGGTTTTTGTTTTTTTTTTTTTGTTTTTCGACATGACGGTCGTTCGTGTCGCGTATACATGAATTCGTCGCTCGCGTCGTTACGAAACGTCGATGATGCATGTGTCTGTTTGTATACCAGAAGTTACGCGATTCGATCTCGCCGGACGCACAATAAAAAGATTTTTTCGTCTCACTCTCGTCTCGAGCGCCGCGTTCGATGAACCCTCGAGTCAAAGAAGACGTAAGACGCGTCACACGATGCGTCTTACGGTAATATTTTACAAGAAAGGGGGAAAGGGGGAATCCTGTGTAGAAAATTTATTACGCGAGTAATCTTCGTTCATTGTACGCGATGTGTTTAATTGTACGAAAGAGGAAAAAAAATAGAATCGTATCGCGACGCTTTCCGCGCACCCCAAGTGCACTTCTCCTCGCATGACCGAATTGATTCGCTACACACTAAAAAGAGAAACGGGTGGATTGACGGAGAGAGAGAGAAAGAGAGAGAGAGAAAGAGAGGGAGAGAGAGAGAGAGAGAGAAAAGAAAAACGACGAAAACGAAACACGTGTATCATCTATTTTACGATTAAAACAACTAGAATCACTTGTGTACCATCACCACGTAGGATACGCTACAGTAATTAACGCATTCTCGGAGAACCAGGATTCTTCTCGATTTAACACCTGTGCGCAGAAAAGCGTCGTGTTCTCCCTAGCCTTCGCTCGCCTCCGCTCCATGTCGATCTAATACGATATACATAATATAGCTCCTTTATTACATGTGGCAGTGCTGAGCGCCGACGAGTTTCGCCTTCTTCTTCTTTTTTCTTTTCAAATCCCGCGGATGGTAATTCAATTTTTTTTTTAATAATTAATAAAGAATCTTTTAGGTTCTGAAGTTTCTAAACTAATAAATATATGAAATATGAATACGGTCATAAGAACCGTTTGCAGGATGTTTTGCAGAATTACTCTTGTATATATATATATGTGTTTACATGTAAATTTCACATGTGGAGTTTTTTTTGCAATATTTTAAAAATTAGTTAGAGGGGTATACGGGGTCTCTCATATATGTGATGCAAATTTAGCATCCTATATGATTTAAGAATTAAAATTTCAATTTAAAAAGTGTAAAAATTTACATGTGAACACACACACATATATATGTGTATGTATGTATATATATATATACATACACGTATATATATACGCGTATTCATATTTCGTATATTTATCAATTTTTTTTGTTTTTAATTTTCGAAATACAACTCGTTGTACAGAAGACTTCGACGAAGTCGACGTATCTCGTCGCGCGCCGCGTACGCGCACTCTCATGTGTTTTTTTGTGTGACGAAGTTGTATGGTTTTCCTATCAGATACTCTTGTGTGTACATATATATATATATAATATTCTTTTTCCTTTTATTATTATTTTTTTTAATTCATATATACATATATATACGTATGTATGTATATATACACATTCTTGCGCACTGTATATGTACATACACACACACACACACACACATACACACACACACACACACACACAAAGAGAGAGAGATATTGCAAATGTACATAACGTGCAGTGCGCAGGAATAAATGTACATATACAATATGACGCGCACTGGCGTTCTATATATATGTATGTATGTATGCATGTATATGCGTGTGTATATAATCTAACTATACATATATCTATTTACAAGTGGAGAAGTTTCTCTAGAGCGGGACAAGGAGCGAGGACTCAAGAAGTTTTATTCGAGAGTGCGAGAGAGAGAGAATAAAGAATAAGAAAACGGTCTTCGCGAGAAGACTTTTCCGATGAAGAAGTTGTTGCCGCGGCTCTCAAAAAGAGCGGCGGCAGTCGCGGGACAGTTGATAGTTCGTCAACGTGCTCCTCTTCGCATTTCTCCGCTGGGGCGAAGACCGCGACTGTTTGCTGCGAGTTTACATACGAGGGGGCTGATCGTGCCCTCCTCGTGTCTCCCTTTCTTTCTCTCTCTCGGTTTCGCTCGAGCTGGTGGTGCACGGCCGATCACGGGATGTTAGACGTCCGTGTACTTGCTCAGTTTGTCGCGCAGCAACATGTTCTCGTTTTTTAACCGGTCCAACTCCTGCCGCAGGCCCATGTTCTGCAAAATCGAAGAGAGAAATCAGTAAAAACCAAAAATTACCAGTGAATCAAGATGAGATTAAAAAAAAAAAATTGCATTGAAGTCGCTTTTTCTTTCTCGTGATTTCGATCATGACGAGGTAGGCGAGAAGTGGAAAAAAAAACATTTGAAAATTTTGTTTCGGATCGGTTTTTAACAATCGATCGCGCCGGGAGTCGCGACCGATGTGGATCACGGTTTTGAATTGCCAACCGTGAGAAAAACTCACCTCTTTCTCGAGGAACCCGGCCCTGAGTGCTATCTGGTTCTCCTTCATGCGACGCGCGTCTCGCGAGCGTTTCGCCGCCATGTTGTTCTTCCTACGACGCGCCCAGTATTTGTCATCCTTCAAGTCATCCGGAACGAACTGCGGCCGCAAACGGAAGAGAGAAAAAAAAAGAAAGAATATAAGAACGCTCGCGTATTCATTACGTCGCGAGAAACGCGACGTTCATCAGCGATTGCGTTACTCGATATAGTAATCACTTGTCTGAGAAAATCGTATTTTTCTTTATCTCAAAAGGAATTTTAATAAGTAAAACGCGAACGGCGATGATAAAGCAAAGAGATAAATAGGAGACTTACCTGCTTCCGCGATTTCTTGATCATGGGTTGTGGTTTGAGCTCCTCGTCGGAGAAGGCCCGGGTGCGTGGATCGAAGTCTCGCCCCGATGAGGCCATCGAGAGCGCTACAAGAGACAAGCCATATTGTATTCGTGACGAGTCCTCGGAATCTGTCGCGCGGAAGAGGAACAATCGACAACGTCGACGTTAGTCTTGTTTTTTCTGTGATGTACTCGACAAGCACGACGTTATTGCGATACAGATTCTGAGATAGCGTGCTTCCTTTTCTCTCACTCTCTTTCTTGCGCACGGACTTGCGGCTTTCGGTCGGCGCCGCTTTGTCGTTTTCTCTTACTCGTTTGCAACTTTTTCTCTCTCGGACGTTTCTCTCTTCAAAAATCGCTGTTGTATCTTGTAGTTACGTTTATATTTTATTAGTTCGCTAACACTAAGTGAGTAATTTATTTGCGATATTTTCTGTGGATTTGTGTGAAGCGTGTTCTTGTTTATTATTATTTTTTTTTCTCTATCGTATAAAACACTTCTCAGGATCTCGACATCGCGAACGACGGCTAGGACGAGCGTGAGGAACGAGAAGATGGGCTTTACTTACTGGAGTCCGCGGGTGAGGGTGGGTTTAGGGTGTCCGGCGAGCAGCACTCGCTCGGCGACGGTGACCTCTCGCGCTTGGTGACCGGTTCGAGGTGGAGTCCCGCTGGTCCCTGATGCCCGGCGGCCTCGGTGTTGTTGATTTTGTGAAGCTGGCCACCCTGCATGGCGCCCTGTCCGCCACCGGCCACGCCGTCCACGGGGATGCCGTTTTCGGAAAGAAACTCATCGAGATCGACGTACTGGACAACGAGAGAAAACTGTCAATTCCGCGACGGGGTTTTCGTCGTCATAAATTCAAGCAATAATTACGCTTTTTACGTTAGAGAAAAATTAAACAATGTAATTTAATTATGTCTGGGATCAGCGGATGTTTTTTTTATTTTTATTTTATTTTCAAGTGAGGCGTGAACTTTGACTCTTAGAAAGTGGATAAGACGTATAACGTTTTGTCTTACGATTCGAGTAATTAAAAGAAAGCCGTAAAGATAATAATATGAATAAAAAGACACTTTGCGCTATCGAGATTGAAGAATCTTGGTGAAAGTTAACGAGAAATATGTGAAGAGAAGTCTATCTATTTGTCTATTTGAACAATTCTCTATTTGCATTATATATATATATTCGGTTGATATCATGTTATTATTTTTCTCTCTCTCTTTCTCTTTTTAGAAAATATAGTCGAGTTTTGCTACGTAGAAGAAAAGAGACGCTAGAAGAAAAAAAACACACACAGTTTTTCGACAAACGTTATTTAAACAGTTTGGCTAAAAATAATAACGGGAATCGAGGAAAGAATAGCCGAAACTTCCTTGATTCCGCCGAGGCATAACGGAGAAAGTGGCCGCTATCGTCGCGATTACATAGCCGGCTTAATATTCGGCTTCCCGGTTTCTCGACCCGGGAAAGCAAATTATAACGGAATAAGTGTTACAACAGAGCGCAATGCAATGGTCCGCTACATTGATTTGCCATTCTATTACGTGTTTGCGCAAGGTGCAATTTCCGGGATGTGTGATGAACCGCTCGCGAAACACATTTCCCGCGGGACCGATACTCATTGTGAAAGTCATTTAAAATCGTAAGAATCGTAGCAAATCTCAATGAAAACACAGAACTCAAATCAACCGTGTCGCGCGATAAACACACGAAAATTTTAATAGGAAATATCACACACGCGCGCGCACACACACACGCACACCAGAAACACCGTATAGACTAATTAATAAATTAGTGAAACGATTCCAAAATAAACGAGTGTAATACAATGAATTAATTTACAAATATTTTTGTAAATTTCGGGATTGAGTTCAGCCAAATTGAGGAGCTTACCGTATCGCGTTTTTTATACATACATGGTTTAATACCTTCAGGTCGGCATCGTAGGGCAAAGTTTTGTCCCATAGATTGGGCCCGAGAAACGCGGCCTGCGCTTCCACGTTGCCCCAAAGTTCGCCGTCGGCATCTTTTTTCTCCTCTGGTCCGTCTTTACCTTGTTTCCCTGAAAACACAATTTGTGCACTTTAATTAGTTAACAATTAATTACATACACACTCTTCTATCTGTGTGCACGCGTTACACGCATTTTTTTTACAAATTTAGCACAGAATTAACTTCCTTCAACACACGGGAGTTCCTCATTGCGTGCAAAGCTTATGGCAATATTTTGTTATCAAACGAAACGAGTTTATGACTCTTAAACCGGCTAACTAGTTTTACGAGTGACATCGACAGCAGAAGCAAAACCTATTGTTCCATTGGGAAAAACCTCTTCGGAATAATTTGCGCGTTTGAGTCGCGAGGAATTTACGACCGTTAAAGAATCCTTTCTGACGACACGTCGTAATACGCGAATACATAAAAAAAAAAAAAAAAAAAAAAAAAAAAAACTATCACTTTTCTTTTCCCAAAGTTCCGGTGTCTAATTGTAACACGTTTTTTTGTCACAAAAGTCTGGTATTTATTTCAGGAATGTGTACGAAAAAATTTGCGATTTTATTGTATTGTTCGGCTTTCTATATTTTTTAAAAATATTTTCTTTGCCTTTTCTCTTCGTCTTCGCAAATTCATGCACGCGCTATTAGCAAAGGCGCGTAATAACGTTCGCGCGAAAACGGGTGAGAGAAAACGCGAAGAGAGGAAATTTTTGCAAACACAATAAATTAATTTCGTCACATTTCGTTGTATTTACACACACGTGACATTGTTTTATTGACAATAAAATTTTTTGTAACACAACATTGCGCACAATTGGAAATTTTCTTTCTGGGTGTGAGCGGAGAAGAAAAACGTGTAAAAATAGTCGACGGCCTTGAAGACGCTCGTCTAAAAATAGTGCGCCAGCGATCACCATCCTCTCCCTCCTCTTCTCGTCTTTCGTGTGTTCTATGTTTGCATATATTCCATATCGGTACTACAAAATTCATCGTCGGTTATTAATAGTCAGACGAAAAACTGCAATTTATTTTCGGCTTCTGCTTTCGCGGATATAATCGAACTCGACGTGAGACTCCGTGCGTGTTATTGAAGATTCGAGTTTTTACACGGATAGTCGTCAAGTCTGAGGAGTGTTCAGGTCGACTGTCAAGGCTATGAGAACGTGCTTTGTCACGCCACGATGTTGGCTACTAAGACATCGCATGGAAATAGCGAAGACGATTATGATGATGATGATAATGATGATGATGATGATGATGACGAGATTGATAATAAATAACAATGAATATGATAATGATATGTCCGCGGTGACGGGTAATGTGGCATCGGATAATTCATACTTCTATGAAAATTAACAAAATTCCGACCGACAGTCGAACGGTCTCGCCGGGATGTAAGTAATTCGCTTCGTTCGGAAATATTTGCCATCTTTTTTTTTTTTTTTAGCTGTACATCGCGCGCGAGAGAAAAGTGGTCTATTGAACGGTATGCTAATTCCGTCACTTTGCCACTTTTTTTTTTTTTTCTGCCTCGGTTTACAGAATATCACGGCTCTCGAGCTCCGTTTTCGCGCGAATAGCTCGCCGAGGTTTTGCGGTTCTCTCTCCGGCGTGCCAATGCGCTCTATTCAACTATTGTTGCAGTCGTGCCTGTAAATTCAAGGCTGCACTCACAATACCGCGTCCTGTTTCGACGAATGTGTCGGATATATGTGCGTTCTATCGCGCGGAGTTGCGCGATAGAATATCACGGGAGATAGAATTCTTCCAAAAAAAGAAAAACAAAAAAAAAACTGCGTTTCAACGAATTACGTTTGTCGCGGTGAAAAATGTAATTTTTTCAACAACGACGCGCGACAACGACGAATGGAATGCGAAAGATATTCGATCGATAATCATCCGGTTGGAAACGAATCGGTGAATAGCGGGCGATTAAAGGAACAGGAAGCGGGAACGCGTCTGTTGCTCGTGGCGTCGCCTTAGGTGCCCCCGGTGCGGCCGGGATTTCTCCGCGCTCGCCGCGCGATATACACACGCGCTCCGGCTAAACAACTAAACAACGGGCAGCCCGTAATTTGGTTCAAGGCTGCTGCTCGTCGGCCGGCCAGCTCTGCGGAACTAATCTCGTGTGTTGCGAGGCGGCATTACCAGCCGCGGCATGTCGTCGGGGGAGAGAAACGAGCGTTGTGTGTGTGTCTCTCGGTTCCGATGGCGCGTCGGACGCACGATGTAACCAAAGGGGAACACGCGGGGGGATCTTCCTGATTTTATCCATTCATTCACTCACCGAGAGAGCTGCATTTCCGTACCCTCCGTCTCTCTCTCTCTTTCTCTCTCTTTCTCGCGCGCGTGCGCGGCGTCCCCGTTCGCCCCCCTCATTTGTTTACAATGTATGTCGGGTCTTTGACGATACAGCCACTATACTACTGCGCGGCCGCTGCAGCGGAAACCGTCCGCAATTTCAACGCAGATTTTGCGGAAATAGGTGTTTGAAATTAGTGGAACCGTAGTTTACAATTTATGAGACTGTTATTTTTACGGTTTTTGTTATTTTAATTAGACAAACTTGTAACGCGAAGGACAAAACGCAGCGCGGTTTACGATTGAGACAAAGCAGTTGAGGTTCATTAAGCTTATTAGAAAGATAATTTTAATCCTTTGCGGACGGACCTAAAAAATGACGACAGACTGGGATCCACGCGACTTCGAAATCGAACATCTCCGCGGAAAATCAATATTTTTTTCAATTTTGTTTCTTTGAATCGAAAGTTCGAACGATTCTGCGTCGATAAAAAAAAAAACAAATTGAAAAAATTTGTAGTATCGAGAGACAAGCGTTAAAAAAAAAACTAATTTTTACTTTAGAGACGCCGATGCACAACTTTTGAGTGAGTTTGGGACCGACCCATCGTCAGTCCGCGAACGGTTAAATATCAATGATAATTATTTTTGTTAAAACGAGACTTGTGGAAAGTTTTTTTTGTTTTATTAATTCTGTGTAACACGCACGTTTTTATACGCAAAAACGTGCAACAGTCGCTGGTTTTCTAGCACTCGAGACAGGTGCATTTTGTTAATTGCGCCAATAGATAAAAAGTTGCGAAGATAACGAAGACAATTATGCCAGAGCAGAGGCACGTGTGCTATCGCGAAACACGCGTTCTACTTCGCGACAACAAAAATATATTATATACATATGTACTAGAATGAATTTATACGAAACGGAAAAATAGTTGTGATACTTCGCGCATATGTGAAATGTCAGTTTATTGACACAATAACAACGCGTTCTAAGTAAAAAAAAAAAAAAAAAAAAAAACAACGCTCAAACACGTTGGCATTGCGAAAGAAACCGCAGCGTTCGCACGAAAATTGGTTAATAAATCGCGAAGACTTTAAATGTTGGAAAAACAATAAATACTTGGCGAACGAGCGCGAACCCACTTTGTTTCACGAGAGATAGTCAGAGCTCGCCTTGGCAGTTTAAGATTACGCCTATGCGACGAGGCGACGAAACCGCATTATCGCCACGGTTTACCGCACATTCGTATCTGTCGTCCCGAGTTTATCTATTTTCGCGATCTCGCGCGAACGCGCGAGATCCCGAGTCGCGCGACTCGAAATCTCGATTTCATCCCTCGCGGTCTCATTCCCTTCGGCGTTTTCTCTCATTTCAAAAGTTCGTCGCGAAAACGAAATTGATGCGAAATATATTCGCGCGGAGGATATATGTGCGCGAGGATATTTTTCCGAGTGCCGAGAAAGAGTGTTTGTTATCTTTCTCCCGTTCCTCTTTAAGTCGCCGTTCCTCAATACCGCTAGTCGTTTACGCAATCGAGGGCACGCGAACACGCGAGAGAGCGCGTCTCCCGACATAACTCCCCGCCGTTCTTCCTGAAACTCTCGATAATCACTGTAACTCGTCGAGAGCGCGTAAGCGTGTATCATCTTCCGAGATGATACACGCCACCAATTCATTTCGGACGGCGTCGCAAAAAATGGTTTTTTAGCGAAATTGAGGGTTCGGGAAGAAAGCATTTTTCGCGGCGCGTTTTTTTCATCCGCCGCTCTCGGCAAGGTTGTGAAGTTTTCAGTTGCGAGATCGTGTCCGCGAAATGAAGTTGAAAAAATGTCGCTCTTATTATTATTATTATTATTGTTCCGCGAGCCACAATTTTTCCTTTGCCACAATAATAGGCGCGCGCGCGCGCGCGCCGTCGATGAACCTTCGCCGATCAATCGAATTCTATCGGGCACAATAGCTCGGTGGGATAGGCCGCCCCGTCCGAAATAACCGACGACCAAGGCCGCAGGAAACCTTCTCCAAACAAATGCGATTGTTTAGCCGTTGATTATACTGACGCCGCGACTCCATCAATGCGATCTATTTCCGCGATTGGGATCGCGCGCGAAATCCCGCGGCTTGCCGATGGTTGTCGATTGCACGCTGAAGCTTGTAAAATGTTTCTGATCAACAAGTTCAACTTGTTTTAACAAAATTTTATATTTTATTCAACACACGTGTGTGTCAGTCTTTTAAATATTTTTTTTATGTGAACTAAAATATAGTATTTTTAATATAATATTTTTTTATGTGAAATCATTATTTTTTGTGCTTTATATTTATTTACTTGTTTACGCAAGATACGCACAGAAAACTTCAGCGAATTAGAGAAATCGAAAGAAAAATCGAAGAATTCGAGTCAAATTTATGTCTGTTGTACTTTGCGACTACTTTATCGATTTCGTGAAAAAAAAAAATAAACAAACAAACCTGTAGAAAGATCCTGTCATATAAATTCGGTTTCAGAGCAACGAAGTTTCTCAACCGGTTCCTCTTTCGCGCTTTCTTGCGGCAATATTCGGAATGGAAAATCGAGAAGACAACGAGATACGCGCGATATAGACGGGAAGAGCGGTTGACTTACGATCTGTAAATCTCGGTGCCGGCAGTTGTGTCGGTAATTTGTGCGTGCGGTAAACCGCCATCATCTCTCTCGCTGACGTACGTCCCGTAACCGGCATTAACTTAGATTCTATTAGACACGAAACAGGCGCTCCGCGATTGCGCGGTACACCTGGTATATATCTCGTACGAACGATCGGTAGAGACGGTGAAAATTGCACGAATGAAGATTCAAGTCGTTTTATTTTACGACTCGCTTGCGCTTCTTCCGCCTGAATCTCTTCCCCCTTCTTCTTTGTTCGCGCCGTCACTCGCGCGATACGCGGCGACGTCTGCGCATTGTATACTTCGAGTATTAACAAATTTTAGGCGATTTCTCGCAGAGCGATTCGCATTAGCGGCATAAGTGCTGCTCGCGTTACACACACACAAGTAAGTCGCGCGCCGATCGCGTTCCTTTTTTCCCAAAACACTTTCTCTTTTCGAGCACGCTCTAATTAGCCTCTCTAATTATAGACGCGCGCTGACGCCTGCAATGATTACACACGAGAGAAGAGAAAGATATTACAAAGACGGAGAGAGAGAGAGAGAGAGAGAGAGAGACGTCGCGACGCGATGAATAACCATATATCGTAACGTAATTATTATTTTCATTCCGGCGCGTTACCGCGCTATATATAGAGGTAGTTTCTTCAAACATATATTGTATCATTATTACCGGCGTGTTTTGACGTTTCCCACACCACGCGGATTTCCCATAGCACGCGACGAGACTTCCTCGTTCCACGCGAATCTATTTTGCTTACATATATATAAAACGCAAAGAGAGAGAGAGAGAGAGACGATGTCTCTTTGCGAGATCGGCCGAAACGTTGTCGCACACGCGCTTCCTAGAAAGTTAACCTCCCGCCTTTAGCCGCGGCTTTTATGTGCCCGTGCACAATGGCGCATACGTTTTCGGCCTTATCTCTCTCTCCCGAGGCCCCGTTACGGCTTCGAGAAGCGTCTTCTGTGAAAATGCAAGCGAGAATTATAGCGCGCGGAAGCCTCGTGTGTGTGTTTTCTTAGATTTTCACCGTGCGCGCGCGTTGCGACTATCTCTAGTTCCCGACGCGACCTCATTATTCCCTATCGCCGCTTTTAGGCGCGAACGAAGTCTAGTGAGTCATGGTTTTCTTTCAGAATTCTCGCACACACACACACACACACACAGTTTACCGCGCGAAACAATAAATTATTCCGAATTAATTATATATTGTACATAAATCGAAGAGCGATTTTTCCTCGCGATCGCGGGTTTGCGGACAATTTTTTTCTCAATCTTTTCCGCGAAAATATACGGGGAAAATGAGAAGATGCGCGAGCAAAATGTGACGAGCGATTATACGCGAGACATTACGGGGTATTAAAGAATCCTTTGAATTTACGTTTCGCGTGCGTTAGACCGAAAGGTCGCGTGGCTTGCATGCCGATATGCGCAGTGGTCAAACAACTAAACCGATTAGAGTGATCGATAAGCGCGTCAGATCACACACACGTCGGGCTCTCGCTTCGACCTTTCGCGCGACGAAGAACAACGTTGCGTTTCAACTACTGTGTAGTAGACGCACGCCTAATAATGAGAAAAAAAAAAAAAAAAAAAATCGCCGCTGCGTTCGTTGATCCGCGATACCGAATGTGCGTAATAATAATATTATTGATTGATGTGTGATCGACACAAAAGTGTTCGCGATTATTTGAGACATGAAACACACCAGGTGCGTCGCAAGGACGCGCTCTCGCGCGCGTGTGTTATCGACGACAACAATAGCTGCTATAATTATCGAACGTCTATATATAAACTAACTGCTAATTGCGCCGATCGAAGTAATGCGATCTTCGCAAATTCTCACGGTATCTTTT
>QVNZ01014820.1:0-10806 GCA_014825645.1 Pseudomyrmex dendroicus
TGTACCTGCGTAACGCTCGCACGAAGTTAGAAGAACGCGTAGGATGGAACTGATCGACAGGAAGTTATCTTCCGTTCGCTATGACAATCGAGTAACGCAATTTCGAGTCGCAAAACGAGTTTTCTCATAAATCTCTTATGTAACTTCGAATTTGTGCAGAAAGTGACAGAGAACGGTCGATACAATGCAATTAGCAGATACTTCTTGATTGATCGTGTGAATGTAACACAAGTTTCGTGAAAACTTATACATATATACATACATATTTCAATTATTATTAGATGTGATCTCATCAGCAAAAAGTCTGTTTGCTTACACAACCTATCATTCTTGTCAATATTCTTATCGCTTTTCGTCGCGTGAGATTAGGCCGTAACGTTTTTCATCTGCGCACTTGCAGGTATCCGGCTGTTTCACTTGACGAGAGTATCTCGTCTCCTTGAAATTTATGTGGTTGTGTTTTTCTGTTCGGAAATGACGAAGAGAACTTTCTCTTCGACGTAAGACAATGCGCTTACGCGGAATTCGATCTTCGAAGACCTCGATTTCGTAGCTGTTCTCTCCTCTCGCGTTACTCGCGAATCGACATTTTTCGACGACAGGTGTATTTTTAATTACACTTTTATTCGTAATTCATCGAGAAGCTGAATCTAAATAGCCCGTTAATTTGGCACTTCGGGAATAGACGCACTCGCGGTTTGAATGGCGCGTATAAATTTGTACACGGCACGTCCGTCCCCGCGAAACACGGCGAATGTCTGATTCATCCAGCACGCATTTACATAGGGGAGAAAAAAAATTGGTTAAACCGTCGCACGGAGCACGCAACTAGATATTGTCGGACACTTATAGATTTTCATACAACGACGCGCGCGTCGTGCGGCCAACTCATTTCCAAAAAGACCGAAAATGCAAGAGGGAGAGTGCACGACCGCGCTAAAACTAAATATAACTGCAGTCCTTCGTAGAATGCACCACGATTTACCCGCGTTGCGGAGAACGGAGTGAGCTTGGAAATTATTTTACGGAAACTGTATGTGAGCGAAACTGTTTGCCAAACTAAACGAGAGTGTCGATTCCGCAATCCGGTAAGTTGCGTTCGTTTTGTGAAACGAAATTTGCGAATATTATTTTTATAGAAAATTTTTGCTGTCAAGAGAATATTACTTTCGGCGAATTTAACGACAAAAAAAACAATCGCGAAACAAACCTGACGCTCTAGTCTGCGCTCGAATTATTTCTCGAAGAGAGAATTCTAGTTCGAATGTATTCTTTTCGCCTTAATTGCGCTCTTCCGCGAATTAAAAGTTTACCGTATATCTGGCGAAGAAATACATCTCGTGACCGCCAGGTCGTTGACATTCCCAGAAGGCTCAAATTAATATTTTAAACTCGCGGAGGCGCTCGCGGCCCTTTGGAATCGAGGCTCCTGTGAAACACGCTCGTGCGTCGATATAAACTCAAACAATTCGATTATGTCGATATTTATGTTTCGATACTCGTGGGAGCCGTTGCCAAAATAAACGTAACTCAGCACGTTACGTCGAGAGAAGTGCATTACTAAGCCCGCGGGAATTTCGATCGGAATGCATGAGCGCTCGCCTGTTTCCCATTCAACCGCAAAACACACACGCGCGCACAAAGCGCGTGTATTTAGTCACGCTCTCTTCCTGATCCTCCTCCCCGATCACGGATTCCTGATCTTCTTCGTGTCTCGCGCGTCCCGAGTGATTCAAAGCTGTTTCTCGGAAACAAACGATTGGTAATAGCTATTAGTAAAAATTTGAAACACGAGAGAGTTTTACCGTGTCCAACATTTTCTCCTTCACTCAAACTTGGTCGAAAAATAAATTTGTTTTCTTTTTTTTCTTTCCGTTTTTTGCATATAGGTAAGATCACGCTGGGATCTAACCGAGATGCGGATATTTTGGTTGCCGGCACCGGCGTCGAGCCCGTACATTGCGCGATCGAGAACAATAACGGCGTGGTTACGCTTCATCCCATAAATGGAAACACGTCTGTCGATGGTGTGCCGATAAATTCGCCAGTGAGACTCGCGCAAGGTAAGAGACCTTGGCCTAAATACAAATGGCCGTGACTGGTGCACAGACGTAAAAAGACAACACAAAGGCACAACAAAGAAGATCCTTCGGAGGCAAAAATGATAAAGATGTTTCAATATTTAGCAGTGCAATGTATTATCGCGCGCACAAGAACAGAAAATTGCTTGACGATGTTCTGCTCATCAAAATCTATTTGTTTAAATTGTATTCAAAAATAAATGTGTTTGTCTTTTATCTAATATAAAAGTTAAACAAATGTAGATATTGGTTTATCTTAATTGTTGATAAAAAGAGAATACGATGAATTTCAGGTTGCATGTTATCAATAGGTCGATCGACCTACATGCGCTTCAATCACCCAGCCGAGGCAAAGCATCTACGATCCGTCCTTCCCCACTCACGAATCTCAATGGCGCCGATAAGCTTCGCCTTACCCGAAGGCCAGCCACAAGAGATTCACCACTTGGAGCGAAAGCCGCCAGTCGCACCGCGAAAATCTCCCAGAAACTCGTACTCCGACGACGAAATCGGTTTTCTGGGCAAACTGACCAAATTCGAGATGTTGTCAAAGCAGAACAGAACCAACTGCGTCTCGCCGAAGGTCTTTCCCGCCGGCGCTCTCACGACGAACGTTCCGGCTGACCAGATCCTCGGTCACTCGAGATCGCCGAGTCTGGTGTCCTTGACGAAGTCTCCGGTGAACGGTTGTAATGCTAGTAATAACAACAGTCTCGATTCGCAGTCGCAGAACCCAATGGTTTATCACGACGAGCCTCGTCAGAGATCGGACTCGCGATTCGGAACGTCAAATCGATCGAATGCGGCCAATTTGCAGTGTCAGAATCACAATCAGATTAGGATGTACACGGCGGAAACGTATCTGAAGACGTGCAAGCCGTATCATCGCGAGAGCAACAATAAGAGCGCGCGATCGCCGTCGTACGGAACGACGGGAACGAAAATCGTCAGCGCTCGAAGCGGTGATCTGATGTCCCGAAGTATGACTTGTCAGAGTTCGAACGATCTCGATCACCTCGCCGATCGGGACTACGACATGAGCCAAAGTCTTATCGTTACGAAAACCACCACCACGGAGTATCTGCAACTGGAGAAATACGGATCGAATCCGAGTATCTGCAACGCGAGTATCGACGGAAACGCCAATCCCGGAATTCTGAGACCGTCCGCCGCTCATGGTTTCGGCTCGAATCCAAATATCAAGCGAACAATACAACCACCGAGCCCGGCGTTCAATCGAAATCCGAGATACAACGAGCAAAAGAGAGCTTACGCGAGAGTCAAAAGTCCTACTCCAAGTGTCGGTAGCAATTGCTCCCTCGAAGAATTGCGGGAAAGACAAGCCGACGCGGAGAATAAACGCAGAGAGGCGGAGACCAAGCGGAAACAAGTGCAGGAAGAGAGGTTGAAGGAGCAAGAGGTCGAAAGGCAAAATGAGAAAATGAGACTCGAGGAGATCCTGGCGATGTGCGCCGAGTACGAAAGACAAAGCACAGTCGAAAAACCGAGGCAGCCCAATCGGTAATTACTATCTTTTATATTTCTCTTCTTTTTGTTTCTTTTAATCAAAAAATCTTTAAAATAATATACTCTATTATTTCTACAAACTATAAATAAAAAAACTAAAAAAATAAAATAATTCTTTTGATTCTCTGATAATTAACAAATTTATTATGTAAAACTAAATGTCTCCGGAAATTATTTTAAACTTACTTATTCAATTCTCTCTCGCAAAAAAAAATACACCAGCATTCAATTCCATAAAAAAAAAAAAATACATATATGTTCACAGGATTATAACAAATGGATCTCTCCCGCGTGACAAAAGACTTGGTTACACTTCTCCTTTCGACAGCCCAAAGAGCCCGTCGAAAAACCAGCCTCATTTCTCCTTCGATGCCGGCAAACAAACCACGTGGGGCACCTCGTCCTATGAGAATGTGTCCGTGCAAAATTCAAAAATGCTTCTTACAAACGGCAATTCGTCCATCAATCGCAGAGATCAGTCAGCTCAGGTAGAAAATCACTCGTGCGACGTCTCCGTTGGACCGTCACATGCAAGCACACCGAACAACGATCACACGATGAAATATTCTACCACTGTTTACACCGCGAACAGCAACCACAGATTCTCAGGCCCGCAGATCTGCGATGGTAACTACGAGAACATTAGCGTCGATAACAATAGCAACAAAAGAAACGGAAGTTACACCGAAGGAACAAATTTCACAAAGGCTGCTAATAATACCAAAGGCTCGCCGTACGGAACGATTCGACTGAACGGAACAAAGATCGAACTGCAACAAGCGACACAAAATGGGAACGCGAGTATTTACGAGAACATCGTGTTGTCCCCAACGCGGAACAACAATCAGAATCATTCCATGCCAAAGAAACACAGCCAACTGTCGAACTCGTGCGAAATGATAGAAAACAAACTGGCTATATCGAACGACGATCTTCTCGAAGCGATCGAGCAGTTGTCTATGTTATCGAAATCCAAAGAAGTCTGCGTGACCCCTAAGCGTAATAACTCCGAGAAGGACAACGCGAAGTCTAACGAGGTGAAAGCTGACAAAGAGAGAAAACAAATCGAGGAGGAAGACAGAAAAAAGTACATAGAATTTCTGCAGAACGAGAAACTGCACATACTCGGAAACATGGATGTTTTGAAGAGGAGCGTATCGGAAATCGAAATTCAGGAAGAGGAAATTCATAGAGAAGTGAGTTTATTCGATCGTGTTATTTACGTTGTTCCGTAAGACCGATACATAATGTTGTTGCTTTATCTTATATTGTATTTCAAACACGTCGTATATATTAAACAAGTTGTATTCATATTTGTATTTCTTTTGTCTCTTTCTGGACACGGAATACTAAGACGTCCGATTGTAAGTATCTCGTAAAATATTAAAATATATTTTTTATATTTTTTTTATATTTAATTGTAAAATTATTGCTAAAAAAGTAGGATATAAATTAAGATCTAAATTTATTTTTAAGTTTCCGAAGCTCATATTTATATTCTCTTCATAGACGAGAGAAATTTGGAATCTTTCTTCATCAGATTCGCTTGCGATTTTCATAGTCATTGGTTTTTTTTCGTTCAGTATCCAGTAAAAATACATTAAAAATTAATTTACATTACAAAATTATTTACATTACAAAATTATTTATTTGTGCTTATTGTTTGACAGCTCGAATTGGAGAAGGCGCTTTTGTCCGCGGAATACGAATCGGAATCCTTGAAGCTCACGCAGGATGAGGGAGAAAAGATAAAGGTGCAAATGCGGATAAACGAATTGGAAAGAGAAATGGCGAATGATAACGCGATTTATTCGAATTTGCAAACCGAGGCGAAGCAACGAGTACAAAGAGCACAGCAAGCCTGTGCCCGACTGGATGAGCAATTGGCCAATTGCAGGGACGAGAATACGCAGCAAGATCTAGCCGACAAATTGGCAGCGCAGCAAGATGTGCTCGAGAGCGAAAGGAAAGCTTTCGAAGACTTGGAGTTTCATCATCTCGAGGAAGAAGCGAGCAAATTGGCTACGAGAGAAGAGCTGCAGAGGCACGTCAATAAAAAAATTGCGTACAATTGTTTTTTTCTTTAGAAATCTGTGTCAAGATATGTGTACATCTTTGATGAAATGCTTGTAGATACTTGAGCGAACTTACGAGCAAGATCGAAGGTAGAAAGTTGCAACTAAATCACTTGGAATCACAGCGATCCGAGGTGAAGAATATGGCGACCAAAGAGGCTAGAAGTCTTGAGAGACAGAAATTGGGTCATTTGAAGCGATTGGAAGAGGTAAAAAAATGATTTGACTATACGAAACATTAATCTGCTAAATCTTATTGAAAGAGATAAATAATAAATCGGGTCATAAATATGTCACTCTTATCTCATATGTATAAAATATTTCTAAAAACCTTAACTATACGTTGTATGCGTTTTAGTCAGTTAATGTTTGTTTTTATCAGTCGATATAAGTTACGTAAGCGACTGAACTTACATTATGCGACAGGCACGAAATCGAGTACGAGAGATAAACGAGGAACTCTGTAATCTGGCGCAAAACTCAACCGAATGTTCCGAAGAAAAACGATCTCCGAGCAGAGAAGACTTCGACAGGATCTCCAGAGTAACGAACGATTCTCCGATAGTAAACAATCAGGGCAGTTTGGGGAGAAAAACGATCGAATCCCTCAAAGAAATCGAGAGAAACCGGCAGCTTCATTTAGCTAAGCAAGGTGCGAATTATGTCGACTCGTAAGTCTTACTAGAGTTAAAAAAAATGAGCAAATTAAAATATTAATCTGTTTTCTTTTTACAGGAAGTCAAGTAATTTCAGAAGAAAGACGCAGAGTAGAAGAGTTAAAAAGAAGAGTACAAGATGAGGTTCGCTCGCAGTGGGAGGAACGAAAATTGAACTGTACGTCTTTCAACAGCGTCGAATCTGGCGAAGAGTCGTCAAGTTACTCTACTGGGCCAACGGAAAGGTAAGTCGTGAAAAGAAAATAATTTACTTTTATTTTGCAGTTTTTCTGTGACAGCGCATTATTGTTGTAATAAGTATTTTAATTTTATTATTTTTTTTTTTATGTAATCAGAGAAATCTTCATTTGCACAATCTTTCTCGGCAACAATACTGAAATATATTCCAAATATACGTATTCTAAAAAAAATATACATACACATACTGCACGTGGACTTTATCTCGTTGTAAATGAACATTTGCTATGTCAATTAAAAATTGCACACAAATGTGCGCGATTTGCACAGCGAAATATGCGAAATGCAAACACATTATCGCGCAATAGCGCAGTTAATCACAACGTTCTTTTCACTGTGTTGATCGATGCTCATTACGAAACATGCCTCATCGACACACCTTGTGTACACTAGCGTGTCACAGTTAAGTACAGGCCCGATAAAATTCAAGCTCGTCAATCAGTGGCGTAAATAGATAAACAAGCATCCAAGATATTCGATAATGGAACGAATCTTTTTGTCTTTATCTTTCCATTTTGTCGAGAAACGGAAAAATTTTTTGTCATATCTCCAAAAAAAAAAAAAAAATCGAGTAAATTTTACGGGAAGAACATTGACTCGAAGAAATTATTTTGTGAAATTCAAGAAGAATTAGTGTTACGCGTTATTGCGCTAGTCGCGCTACTAATATATTATTGTCATTACCCAAGATACTGCTAACAGCAATTACTGATCTCGCGTGCGAGAGGGTCGCGTATCGTGTCGGTTTGATCGACACTCGGCTCGAGTCTTCACTCCGGTATAAGGTAGGCGGGGCGTTATCGCGCGATACGATATCTACGTGTAGCAGTATGTCTTTCCGTGACTCTACTGGCTTTAACGTGTCGTGCACTGAAAGTGGAAAATCAACGGAAAATGCGGGAATATCTGAAAACGCGACAAATTGCGATCGAGGAAATAACCACTTGTTAACATAGAGGATTAACATGTGATATATTATCGAATTTTTCGAAAATGGATCCTAGAGAAATGGGCGAGAAGATGCTAAATGAAGCCAGAGCTACGGGATGCAGTCTGATCACTTTGTTAACTAGCAATCGTTATTACCTCAACAGTAAAGACTGGGTTTGCAACAATTGTTACCGTCCTCTGGAAACTCGCACGCGCGGTATCTGTCAACATTGTTTGTGAGTTACTTATTTCTGTAAGAAATGTCTGTGTTCTTTTCTATCACAAGCGTCAAATGATTTTTACGAGATAATCCAAAAACATATCTTTTTAGATCGATTAATATTTGTCAGACATATTAATAAACAAAGAACTTTGAATTACATTTCTTAATTTTAAAATCACATTTTGCAATGTTAGTTATCTTTGCGATTAAAACAGAACATAAAAAACACGAATTACTTTCAAAAATAATAATATTGTATTATATTTTATAAAAGACAATAATATTACTTTATAAAAGATAATAATAATAATAAAATAATAAGATAAAACACAAAATGCGATGTTACTTATTAGAACAATAATACATACGAATGTGTGTTTCTCGTTAGAATCAAGACAAAATAAGTCCAACATAGCATGATATATTGCAAAAAGTAGAGCAACGTTCACCTTCCGACCCTCTCATAATGCGTCGTAATATATCTAACACGCGTGATACAAGTACGTAGAACAGCTGCATCCAGACGACAAAAAAAGAGAAAAAAAGAAAACAGAGATAGCTAATCTGTAATCTATGTAGCTGTTTTCATTTTCATATGATCTTCATAATTTGTCAACATCTTTTTTGATTGATGAATATAAAATAATTTACTAAACATTGCTGAAAATTTCAATAAAAAATATTGATAAATTTATAAAAAAAATTAATTGTACGTTATTATATTATAATTAAAAAATATTTTACTATATTATACACGCTAAAGTTTTGTATATAATCTAATTATTTTATTTGCTAGATCACAATATCGTGATCTAGCAAATAATAAAAAGTAACAATGGTGTTTTTTTTTTTTTTTTTTTTAAATAGCATTGAATTTCTATAGCAAAGTTAGACCTCGTTTAAAATTAGTTTACGATACGTAGTACGCACGTGGTGTCGACGATCTAGCGAGTAGTTGTTCCGACTTAGCCAAAGACTAGAATTAGATTATCTCTCTGAATGAAAAGCACACAAATGTGTACGACATGTAATGCTTTTAGTTAGTAAAACCGTCACTGAGAAGGCGGAAAGATAAATATTTATGGAAAAGATGAACTCTATATTAGAATCAGAAGCGAGTTATATCGAGAAAATACAAAAATGTTTTTAACTAACCATGGCCGCGAGATTGGCGTAGCAACGAGATCGGAATGTTCTGGTATCGTTCGCGCTGCATTTAACATTGTAGAAGAATTAAATGCTATGCCGGTGGTATCGTCGAACCGGTCTACCGAGTCACTTTGTACTTGTTAGGTTTTAATAATACCTGCGCCTTTCGCTGTAGTCGACTATAGGTCTCTCGTTCTCTCTTCAGTCTCGCGATGGTCAGAAGCTAGGCTCGTGCTTCTCTCAGAGTGCACCTGCGTTCTCTTCGCGAGAATGTCGAAAACGCCGAACAAACTTCGCGAATTTTACACTGCAGTTAATAATAGAGCACATTAAATGTGTGTCAGTAATTATATCCGATGCATAACTAATATATAAACATAGTGTGTATATATGTGTATATATATATACATGTACATATGTATATATAAAGATCTACGACATAATATTATGCTACATGTCAAGAAAGCATAAAAATTAAATTTTCTTCAATTTCTTATCATACTCACAAAATTGGAAAGTTTTATTATTATTTTATATATACATATATATAAGTATGTATTTGATATGTGTTATTAATTGTAATTAATTATTTCTTATTTTATTTTTAGTGGTAGCAGAAGCAGCGACGGTGCGGACAGCGGAAATAGTGAAAAATTATCTCCCAATAAGCTTTCGGATCTTACATCACCCAGTCCAGGACCGTCGAATAATTCTTATAGTTTGCTTCAAAATGAAAACGTGAGTACGACACAGTTCTGTGCATTATATAATAAATTTCAATCAATTTATCTTTGTATCTCTTGAATTTCTGAGAAGAGAAAAAAACTGTGAGAATATCTATATGATGCAAAAAGAAGCATGTAATTTATTCACTAAAGAAATAATGTTTTTAAATGTATATATATATATATATAATATATGTACATATAAAACTTTAATCTCCGAAGAGAACAAACATATATTGAATGTCAAATAATCCAGTCAAATATTGTTAAACACGGGTCACATGTGTTCGTACTAACATACAATACAAGACATCACGTTGTATACGCGAGAATCTATCTATCTTTCAGTCTATTTCTGCTCATACGGATTTTATCGCACACCTGTTCAAAGAAGCGTCTCTCGACAGTCTTGTTTCTAAAATTTTTCAGTGTTCACGTAAGCGGGATTTCTCTCGCGCCAAGCACATTTGTGTCGCGAATTTATAGACTGTGAACATCGGTGCGAAACGACATTGTTGACCTTCACACGTAGAAAAAACGCTTTTTCGGACCATAATTTTTCTTAAATTTGATTTTTATTATTTTTTTTATGTGAATCTTTTTTGCGAGAATCTCCTTCGATATTGCAATTACTCAAGTAAATCCGACTATAATAGAATAATTTCTCATTCTGTACATCACGTGCATACGCAATATTTTGTATTCAATATTTTTTCCTTAGATATCGTTCACATTTATTCAGTTTCTATTCTATTTATTCCGTCGTGATTTTCCAAAAAACTTTACTCACATGCGTCAGCCAAATACAAAGAATAGCCGCGTTACGTCTTCGGGCAATCCTGTGGGCGAGTACATTATAGGATGGTTCACAGAAATGTGATTTTCCGAAATGCTCAAAATTTACGTACAAAATTGTTTCAGTCAGTCTCAACTCAAAGAAGCCAGTTTCTTTATCGTGAAATATTTACCCGCATGTCAATTGCGCTAAATGCAGCATACACATGATGAGATAAGCGCTTTTCTCGCGTTTGTTTTTCCCATGAAAATGTTTTGATAGTCGGAAAAGAGAGAAAGAGAGAGAGAGAGATCATCTCTTAGAGTGTAGTTTCTTGCAAATGTATATCGAAAACAAGACATTCGTTGCCGCCGGAAATCCGCGTGTCGTTTCGGCAGTGTCGAAAA
>QVNZ01014822.1:0-12157 GCA_014825645.1 Pseudomyrmex dendroicus
TTAAATAAAAAATATATTTTAATAAATTTATTTCTTAGTGCTACTTATATATTTGTGCTTATTGAAATAAATTTAATGAGTGTAATATAAATATAAATAATTCAGTAAAATAAAGAAGCAAACACGTATGTATCACTTATTAATAAATTTAATAAAATAGAATTTTCTTTATTAAAATAGGTTTAAATTATAAGATTATTAATATGAAATTATGTATACTATAAAAGTTTCATCGAAAAGAATAATTTTTAAATCAATAATTATTTTAATAATTATTAATTTAATAATTATTACATAGAGTATGACATATTATTTTTAGAGATTCAATTAATTTATTTTTTCAAATTGTCGCAAATTTAGAGTCGCAAAGAGATAAATACATAAGGTTAAAGTAGAGAGCGCAGTAAATATGGACCTATGATTGCTATGCAAGTTTTATTTATTGTAAAATTATATTTTTTTAAATTAATTTTTATTAAACTTTTCTTAATTAATATATCATATTATTTTTTAAAATTATTATATTACATTTTATTAATTTTATTTCAAAATGTAACAAAGAAGGAATGATACGTTCTTGAGTTTGGAGTGACGGTGGAAGATGGTTATAATACGCATGCATAAAAAAACCGGACGCTAGAAAAATCCTACCCACTTTCAAACGTTTGGCTTATTCCTTTTTGCCGAAATTTAAGCATATACCGTTCTAATTACCGTTTCCAGCATTCTACAACTTAGCAACACTGCTCTTTTATTTTTTCTTTCCACTTATTGCTCGCGGATGCCCGGAGTATCTGTTTTGTGCTTCATTATTGTGTGCTTCAATTTTGTGCTTCAATTTTGTGTTTCAATTTTCAGTCTTTAGCATTCGTCAACCAAACGATATTACTTTGCTCTGATTGCGTAACAAAACATTAATTTTTGTTACACTTATTTTTTCTACACAAATAACACGTCACAAACAAACAGATAATTTGTGTACAATTTCATTCCGTTAAAAAGGTTTTTACGGAAAAAAAAGAGCAAAATGTTATTTATAGGATTGATAACTGCTATTGTCGTTGCTTTGAGTTCTATATATATTTATTACAAGTTTGTGGTGTTTAATTTCTGGCGCAAGAAAGGTGTATTTTACATCGAACCCAGTGTACCAACTGGGAATGTGACTTCTTTAGTAACTGGAAAAACATCAGTAGGCAAGTACTTTTCTTATAAAAACAAATATATAATATACTTTGCATACTTAACTTTAAATTTTGGGATTTATTAACAGGCGAACTATTTCGCGACGCTTACTTGAAATATAAGGATCATCGCGCTTTCGGCATGTATATATTTTTCAAACCGAACCTTGTGATAGCCGATCTCGATCTTATCCGAATAGTGCTGGCAAAAAATTTTGATAATTTCCATGATCGGGGCTTCTATTGTAACGAAAAAGTTGAACCATTATCCGGTAATTTAGGTTTATTGCCTGGGAAAAAATGGAAAAACTTGCGCGTCAAGTTGACACCTACATTTAATTCAGAAACACTCAAACAGATGTTTGAGATTCTGAAAGAATGCGGCGAAGAATTAACGAAATCTTTAGAAAAAAGAATTGATACGGAAGAATGCATCGAGATGAAAGAACTATTTGCAAGGTATACTGATTTTGTTAAGAAAAATGAAAAAGAGAAAAAAAGAGTTTTTGCAGCACTTTTAACTATTTAGAGAAAAAACTGTTTTAGAGAAAAACTGTTATATAACATATGTATACAAATGTTATTTATACAATGTTATCATAGACAGTGTACATATTCCATAATGCTATTTTTTTACAATAGATATACAACAGACATAATTATGTCAGCTATTTTCGGAATCAAATCCAACTGCATGGAAAAAGTAAATGACGATGTTTATTATTATGGGAAAAAAGTCCTTGAACACAGTGCACTGAAATATGCCATTTTTGCATTCGCACCACAAATACCTATCTTCTTTTCCATTCCTTTTATTGATAAAAAAGTTTCAAACTTTTTTATAAATATGTTTCGGAATAATGTGGAATACAGACAAACTAACAATGTTGTCAGATACGATTTTATGAATCTACTTATACAACTTATGGAGAAAGGCTACGTCGCGCCTGAGAAAGATACCGCCGATGCTTCTTGTAAATATACTATAACGTTCAATATAAAGTATGCAATTACGCGCTAGTTATTGTGTATAATGTTTTTGTTTGTTTTTTTTAATAGCGACTACGAACAAAATTTCTATGTTAGAAGCGGCTGCGCAAGCATTCGTCTTCTTCGTTGCTGGCTTCGAAACTTCCTCTACTACGGCGACATTCTGTTTGTACGAATTAGCGCTAAATCAAGACATGCAGAATAAGCTGCGTCAAGAAATTGATGAAGTCCTAAAAAGACACGGCGAAGTGACTTACAATGCTGTCAATGATATGACTTATCTTCATAAAGTAGTATCTGGTAATCATAATTTTTTTTGTAAATTATAAGATATGTATACACCTGTGTTTGCAGACAGTTTTTATGTTATTTTACATATTGTGCAGAAACACTGAGAAAATATCCACCTTTGCCAATGCTGAATCGTATCTGCACCAAAGCCTTAGACCTTCCAACAACAAATATTCACATACCAAAAGGAACTTCAATTACTATATCGGTGCTCGGCATACAGCGAGATCCGGCGATATATCCGGATCCGGATAAGTTTGATCCCGAACGATTCAACGCGGATCAAATAGCGGCTAGACATCCGTACGCTTACTTGCCATTTGGAGAAGGGCCACGAGTCTGTATAGGTAAGGCTTAGTATACACGAAGAATAATTAAACACTTAAAAAATTGTTTTGTATTTTTCAAATTGGTAAAGTATGCGTTTGTTAACATTCTTTTTAATATGATTTGACAAACTAAAAACTGTTAAGAGTAAAACTTATTAAATTTTCAGGCACGCGGTTTGGCTATATGCAGACAAAAGTTGGTATCGTAAATATCTTATCAAAGTTTACGGTTAAACTTCATCCTCGGACTCCAGTGCCAATCATCATCGATAAAGCGCCCGTTATACTTTCGCCCAAAGGCGGTGTACATCTTAGAATTGAGCCGCGATAAAACTATTATAAGCCGCGCATAAACCGCGTAGATCTGTTACTATTAAATATCAATAGCTCTATGTGCATACACAATATTGCATCAGAAAAAAAGTTATGCAACAACCTATGAAAGATAACGTTGTTGTCGATAATTGCAGAATCATTCTACCGACAGTATCTTTTATCCTTTTTTATTTGCGCAACGATCATGGTACGAAGTGTTTTGAATTTTTATTGACAACAATGTTACGCAAGATATAAGTATAGAGATCTGGCAATCTAAATAGTTTGGCAAACTAAATAAAATAATTCTATCTTCTATTATTAAAATTGAATCGATCGTAATTATACGCAATGTGCGATATTTATGTTGCTAATTGTTTATTTAATTGTTGTGATGTAATAAAATGATTTTACGAGATGGATGAAGTTTTTATTGTCTGAACATCATCTTTTAATTGGTTGTACTTTGTCTACTTTGTCATCTTGCTTACTTGTTATAAATAAAGTTATTGTTGCAGTTTGTTTATCGCATGAAATTACTCTTGTGAAATAAAGAAATAAAAATAATCTTTCAGAAGATATCGTATTAATATAAAATAATTTAGTATTATAATAAAACAATAATTAGTCGTATTATATAGCAGCGTTTTCTTAAGATTTTATCTTACGTTAAATATTTTCGTCTATTAGTTTCTTATTTCAAAATGACGCGTATCGTAAAAGATTGTATTATTTTAATAATAGACATAAGTATTTGATATGCATATATCAAGAAATGTTATAGCAGTTCATTGATTTGGTTATCCATCATAGATTGTCTTATCATATCTGATTGACGTTTCTATCCTTGTTTTCTCACATGTTTAATACGACAACTTGTATTCAGCTGTGAATTTCTTTGTCCAAAGTGTTAAAACTAGTTTTTATTATATACAAACAGTTGAAGATTGGAATAAGATAAAAAACATTGTGTGCGTTTCAAATGTATCGTAGAAAAGAACGAAGAAATCAGAAGATCATAATAAGAAAAAAATTACAAAGTAAAATTGATGTGTCATCGTAAAACGATTATGTAAATTAGCATTTACATAACAAGTAAAGGAACTTAATCGTTTCGTAATTATTTCTGTTGTTCAGACTGTGAGATTATGAAATGTCATGCAATATGAATATCTTGTTAACTTTTTTGAATTAGATAATAGTGCACAGTTACATACTTAAGGTACTTTGGGAAAGCTCGTTATCAGCGCTATTTAGCCTTAACGCTGTCCGATGAGCTAGCTAGTAGCACTACCAACAACTATCGTGACGTCACTGACGTTTTTAATATTTTACGTCATAGTTTTGTTCTATTAAAGCTGTCGCTTCCGAAGTAATACATTAGTATCGTTAGAATCGTAGCAGTTTTGCATAATGCATTAATTTGCGAGCTCTACAAATGGCACTGAATGTTTATGCCTGCGCATTAATTTCAGCAATGTAGACTTTTTGCATGCTTTTATGAACATTGTTGACGTCATATATAAAAAAATACATTATGTGAAAATTCAACTATATGATGCGTGTTCTCAAGTTTACATTAAACGCAAATTTATTAAAGAATAAAGATGATTACACAAAGGTTTCTTATTGTTTAATTTTAAAATCGGTTAATTAGAAAACGCTTAAAGTAGTACTACGCTATTGTTGTTGATAAAATTGATCCACTTGCTAGCGCTATCTTGACTTGTAAGAGAAGTTAGTATCGTTAGCATTGATAGCGCAAGAATGTGCTTATCGAACGCATCTTAGTCTTATATAAAGCAGCTTTACCGACTTCATTTTGCTTCAGTATGCTTTTATATGTTTGTTCTTCAGAATTCTTCACACGAACGATATCAACTTGTTTGGACTGACGCGTGACGGAACAATTTTTTTTTTTTTTTTTTTTTTAAATATTGTCGTAGTTCTGTGTTCTATATATATTTATTACAAATTCGTGCTGTTCAATTTCTGGCGCAAGAAAGGTGTATTTTATATCAAACCCGTCGTTCCAACTGGTAATGTGGCTCCCGTACTACGTGGAAAAATGTCACTAGGCAAGTACCTTTCTTATTTTCTATAAAAACAAATATCATGTATGATGTGTAAACATTATTATTAATTTACTCTTAAAATAAGCGTGCAACTTTCGGATTAAACAAGAAGTTTTTGGTTTTGAAAAGTTTAGATTTTTCAATGTGTATCTTATCAATTATATTTTAACAAAACTAGATAAGTAAGTACTTCCTATAAGTTAATTTTATAATTTATTAACAGGCGAACTATTTCGCGACGTTTACCTAAAATATAAGGAACATCGCGCTATCGGAATATATACATTTTTCAAACCAAATCTTGTGATTGCCGATCTCGATCTTGTCCGAATAGTGCTGACAAAAGAATTTCACAGTTTCCATGATCGCGGATTCTACTGTAACGAAAAAATAGATCCGCTCTCCGGCCACTTGTTTTTACTGCCTGGAACGAAATGGAGAAATTTGCGCGTTAAAATGACACCTACATTTACTTCGGGAAAACTCAAGCAGATGTTTGGAGTTCTGAAAGAATGCGGCGAGGAACTTGGGAAATCTTTAGAAAAAATAGCCGATACTGGAGAATGCATCGAGATAAAAGAAATATTTGCCAGGTATACTGGTTTTTAAAAGAAAGAGAAAGAGTTTTTAAAGCATTTTTCACTAATTACTTATAAAACACTGAAGAAATGTTATATAAATATTATCTTCAAATTGTTATATTTCATAAACAATGTACATGTTCTATATTGCTATTTTTTTTGCGCAATAGATATACAACAGACGTAATTATGTCAGCTGCTTTCGGAATCAAATCCAATTGCATAGAAACGCCAGACAGTGAATTTCGATACTGGGGAAAGAAAGTTTTCGAACACAGTGCTCTTAGAACTGTCATTTTCAGATTTACACCTCAACTTGCCGAATTATTTTCCATTCCTCTTATTCATCAGGGTACATCGAATTTTTTTATAAATACTTTTCGGGATACTGTGCAATACAGACAAACTCACAATGTTGAAAGACACGATTTTATGAATCTACTTATACAACTCATGGAGAAAGGCTACGTCGCGCCTGACAAAGAAGGAGATACTCCCAATGCTTCTCGTAAGAAGATTTTAGCATTTAACAATTTATATACAAGTACGTGATTGCTCTCAGTATACAATTATGTTTTATTTATAGCGGTTACGAGTAAGATTTCTATGTTGGAAGCGGCTGCACAAGCATTTGTCTTCTTCATAGCTGGCTTCGAAACTTCTTCAATTACTGCGACGTTCTGTTTGTACGAATTAGCGCAACATCAGGACATACAGAATAAGCTTCGTGAAGAAATTGATGATGTCCTAAAAAGACACGGCGAAGTGACTTACAATGCTGTCAACGATATGACTTATCTTCATAAAGTAATAAATGGTAATGTCATGTTTTGATTTTTTGTAAAAATATGACGTTGTAATATAAAGTTTTAATTAAACGTGTTCGGCAAGCATCGCAGGCAACAGTTTTTCTACTGTTTTTTAAATTGTGCAGAAACTCTGAGAAAATATCCACCTGTGCCAATGTTGAATCGCATCTGCACCGAGGCCATAGACCTTCCGCCTAATATTCACGTACCGAAAGGAACTTTAATTACCATTCCGGTGCTCGGCATACAATATGATCCGGCGATATATTCGGATCCGAACAAGTTTGATCCCGAGCGATTTAACGCGGATGAAAACGCGGCTAGGCATCCTTATGCTTACTTGCCATTTGGAGAAGGGCCACGAGTCTGTATCGGTAAGGCCTAGCAATCTTGAAGTATAATTAAGTAATTTTAAATTGATTTTTTTAGCAATCGTATTTTTCGAGGTTTTTAAATTATACGTGTATAACAATTTGTTAGATATGATTTGAAAAAATAATAAAGAGCTTCTTATTAAATTTTCAGGTCAACGGTTTGGTTATATGCAGACAAAAGTTGGTATTGTGAATATCTTATCAAAGTTCAAAGTTAAACTTCATCCACGAACTCCGGTGCCACTCGTCATCGACAAAGCATCTGTTATATTTACGCCTAAAGGCGGTGTACATCTTATAATTGAACCGCAATAAACCACTCGCGCTCTTTGGCGCTGGGTTCTAAAATGTTTAAACCAAGTAAACCAATTTCGTAATTATTAATAACAATGGTATCGTGTGGTTCAAACAAAATTACATCAGAAAAAAGTTATGCAACGAGTCAGTAACAACGATTATAAACAGATACTCTCAAAATTATCTTACAGATGATATCTTTTATCGTTTTTTTATTCTTGTGACAATCATACAACAAGCATTCTCAACTTCCGTTGGCAATGGTACACCTAACTAAATTCAAGTTTAACAAGCTTTTCTTTTAAACTACGTAAAATGTTTCAAATTGTTTATTATTAAACTCAAAAAGATACCAATTACACGCACTCTATGTAAGATTTCTGTCCAATAAACATATATTTATACTTTGCAATAAATCATTTCACGAGAAGTAAAATTCTCGTCTATACACCGTAATATTCCTGTCACTCTCCTTAGGTGCTAAAATAAAGTTATTGTTGTATTTTTCTTCTATTGCACAAAAATACTTGCTAAAACGAAAAAAATTAATTGTTCAGGAGATATACTTTTATAATAAAGAATATAATAAAGAAAGTCTTAAGGTTTAGATTTCTTTATTTTTCTTCATAGTTCTTTTTTGTTTAGAAAGACATTGATTAATAAGATTTTATTTCTTTCATTTCTATAATTTTTTAGATTTTTCGTAAAAATTTCACGTAAGTTGCAGCGCTTTCTCTTACTTTTTCATTACATCATATATTGACGTTTATTAATTTCATATTTCAACATGCGTAAAAATGTATATACATTATTTTAATAATGGACATGTTTACTTGGTACGTATACAATACAATTTTTCATAAGCACTTTATTGTTTTAGATGTCAATTATACGTTTCAAATTATCTTCAGTTGGCAAGTTTCAAGGTTTTATTGTTTCTCATTTAGTATTTGAAAAATTTTACTTGGTTTGAATTTCTTCAACCAAATTGTTAAAATTATGGTTTAATTGTTAACATTAGTTACGCGCAGCAGAACAAGCTGCTTTGTAGCAAACGAACGTGATTCTTACTTTTAGAAATTACTGGCTCTTATCTTAGAACTAACAAAGCAACGTCGAATGTTGACAAGACAAGACAGCTCAATTCAGCAAATGTTCTGCTGAATATACGGTCACTGATTCACAGTTATAAACAGGGTTGAGCACGCGTATTATACGTGAGATATTGTATAGTACTTGGTATTATACAGTAATACAACGCTTAGTTTTATACATATTACATACTTCGTGTGGCATCGATCTCTATATTATGTGTGTAGATATACGGATTCAAATCGAGAAGAGAATCCTACTGCGCATAGAAGAAGAAAAACGGGCGAAGTAGCAATAGCGTTGCGTGCAGCGTGCAAAGCAAACGCATTCTTACATTTCTTCTACAACGAAATTTCTCAAAAGTATTAATTGTCCACAGGAATCCTATTCTATACACTCGTGCTGACGATTGTCGGTACGAGTGTAGGTACAGAATAGAACTACAGAATAGAACTCCAGGATAGAAATTCTTGAATTTCCAGTACTTCTCTATTCTATAGCCAATCAACAGGCTTAAAAAATGTGTCGACAAGTGTAATATTAGACTTAGGGAGATATTATATGTATTTCATATGTTTCTGACGTATTTTATGATAAAAAAAACTATAAAATGTAGAATACTCTAGAAAATGACTCTGATAAGCCCTCCCAAGCTCTTTTAGCCGCTTATCTATCTATGATAGTTACTTTTACTATTGTCAGTCCTGAATATCTACAGTTCACAAGACATATATTATAGACTTCCAATAGTAGCAGTAAGTTTCGAAACACAAACTAACTTTTCCGCCTCTAATTGCCTCACTGTTGACGCAACCGCTTCGTTCGATTCTTCAGCATTTTTCAGACGAACAATACCATTTTGGTTTGACCATATCACGAAACATTTATTTTTGTGACACTTATTTTTTCTGCAAAACTACCGACACACACAGACAGATACTTTTCGTATAATTTTTTTTTCGGTTGGAACATTATTACGGAAAAAAAGCAAAATGTTACTTATAGGATTAATAAGTGCTGTTGTAATTGCTTTGAGTTCTGTGTATATTTATTACAAATTCGTGCTGTTTAATTTCTGGCGCAAGAAAGGTGTTTTTTACATCGAACCTGTTGTACCAGCCGGCAATGTGACTCCTTTGGTGACTGGAAAAATATCAATAGGCAAGTAGATTTATTCTAAAAATATATATGTCGTGTACAAACTATTATTTTAATTTCAATTTTCCAAAACCTTGGAACTTTTATTAACTACTTTTGTATAAATGTGCAAGTAGCCTCGTTTCTACACGACAGATGCATGTATTCACTATGTATACACTGAAAACAAAAATATTAATTGTAATGACACCAAAATGTATTTAGGTTCGCAGTCAACTATTATTTAAAGTGTTTTTGTTTTCTTCAAGCTTGTGATATGTCAAAATATAATAAAGATTTATTTGTTAAATGCAAGCCTAGATGAATTGCAATACCAGATGTTTCTTTAAATTAAATTAAATTTAATTACTGTTGACCAATGTACATACAGACAACCTAAATAACAAGTAATAAAGATGAAAAGCTTCAGAAATTTCAAAAACGGAGAAGGGCTAATACGTTCCATATCTATTTTCGAGTTGTACGAAAATACAACTCGCTTGAAATAAATGAATAAGAATGTATTGGTTTAGAAAATAAAAAACTTTCGTTAGACATCAACAGCAATATCTAATAGATTTCTAATGGATTTTTTGTTTTGAGTGGAATGTGTTCGTATCTTTCCTACATTTTCTTCTTCGCATTTAAAAGTGCTTTGTCAAGTAGAAATTAATTGTTTATTTATTTTATCTCTGTATTCTTTTATTTCTATTGCGAAAATTTCACTAAAGTTGGAGTGCTTTCACAGACTTCTTTTCTACGTTATATAGCACTGATTGTGAGTGAAAAGCATTGAGTTGTACATTAGTTGAGTTCAGAAAACGCACTATCTGCACTATTCTATCACTCTATCTTTATCGCTCGTTACATATAAAACAAAGATAAATGACATGATAGCACTGATAGCACGCTCTTCGAACGCAGCCGCTGTATTACACAGTGTAACATCTATATGCGTAGCTGAAAAGCATGTCTCTCGAGCGCACATGTGTATATAGCTATGTGCGTATCCCTTCTACCACACACACACACACACACACACACACACACAAAGGCTCGTTTCTGAATTCAGTGAATCAAATAATCTCTATCTAATAAAGATATCTCTTATCGTTTTTATTTACATAACGATAATAATACAAAGTGCTTTACGTCGCTAATTGCTCTTTTATAGTTTGCGGAACAACAAATAAATTGCATGAAAAAAAATAAAAACAATAATAATTTTGCATTGTCTGTACGTCTTTTTTCTTACACTTACTTTATAAACTTGTTATTTTGCTGCTTGCTAAAATAAAGTTATTGTTGCTTTTTTTCAATCATGAAAATACTCTTGTGGTAAAAAAAAATATTAAATTAAATATTAAATTAAAAAAATATATATAGAATAATAATTCAGAAAACATGGTATTACACATAACAATATTTAGTCTTAAATGTAATACATATCTCTATTTTCTTGTTATACTTTTTAATTTTTTTCATAATTAAAAGTTTATTGTCGATTAAAAATTAATTGTTTATTTTTTTTATACCTACATTGTTTTACTTTTCTTGTACAAAGATCATATTAATTATAGCATTTTCTTAGACTTTGTTACGTTAAATAGTTACGTATATTAATTTTCTTTAAACATGACATATAACGTGAAAGTTTTACTTTTATAATGGACATATCTATTTAGTATGTAACAACACTTATTGCATTCACACTTATAGACTTGCATATAAATGATATACATCATAGAGTGTTTTTTAATTGCTAATTGGCAAGTTTTAATCTTTTTTCACACACATTTTTAATGGAAACAATTCTACTTATCTTCAAATTTCATTGTCCAGATACATTTACTTATTCCTTTAAAAATATAAACTTTTAACATTTGCAGTAAAATAAAAAAGCATTATGAAATATAAATAAACTGTTGGTTATCTCTTTATAATCAGATAATGAGTGAATGTTAGATAAGATCAAATCTATAAATTCAATTAGACTTCAGTAGTTACGCGACATCATCATTCCTCAGTAGTCTTCAAAGAAACAAATAACATCAACTTGCTTTAACCGGTTTGACGAAGAATATAACGAACACAAACAGATAATTTAGATATATTATATTCTGTTTGAACTATCGTTACGGAAAAAAGGAGCAAAATGTTACTTGAAGGGTTAATAACTGCTTTTGTCATTGCTCTATTTTCTGTATATATTTATTACAAGTTTGTGCTGTTCAATTTCTGGCGCAAAAAAGGTGTATTTTATATCGAACCCGTTGTACCAGCTGGCAATTTGACTTCTTTAGTGACTGGAAAAATATCAGTAGGCAAGTGTTTTCCTTATAAAAAAACTTATTTAAGTTTTGAGTTTTTACCAGCTAAAAAAGTGAAACTAGTATAAATTTCTGTTTTCTATTTTCCAAAAGTCTGTACAATATATAACATTATAAATGTTTAATGTGTTAGGTGAAAGCCTAGAGTTGCAACAATAGAATAAATAACAGACTATATTTCTTTTAATTAGATTTATTCTTTTGATTGGTGGAAATATATACGGCCTAAGTACAATTTTCTTGATATAGTAATTTTTATTATTTCTCGATGTATATCTTCAGTTATATTTCAAAAGAATATATACTTTGTACAATTTAATTGTGGGATTTTACAGGCGAACTGTTTAGCGACG
>QVNZ01014823.1:0-15555 GCA_014825645.1 Pseudomyrmex dendroicus
TTTAAATTATTTATCAACTCATTACTGGAAAGTTATTCAACTTCAAACATGCGAAGTGCAAAATTGCACCAGTGTGGTGACAACGTATATCGGATTGAGATGTGGTGACGACGGGTTAAATATGCGCATTTGAGGCTCGAAACGACTACCACTGTTGTCGAGAGCGCCGTTGAGCTCTTTCTGTAAGAGAATTGATCGCTTTCATATTTTTATTTTCAAAATAATCCCAGATGTAGTCAAGCTAGTGGATGGATTCTATTGCGGGACAACGTGTACATTTATATCGTTATTGTTAATACATCAAAATTAGCATAATCAATTACACGAACGTCACTTCTTACTGACAACTTCTCGTTATCATCTCGTCTCAGCTACTTTTCTTATTATTATTATTATTATTGTGATAAATTACTATGTCTATTTTATATACGTTCATTTACATAATTGTGTTTATTTTTAAATTATTGTTCAGCAAAACTGACAAGTTGTTTATATTGCGTTGGGAGAACGTGTCACGAGACATGATGAATAAACTTATTTAGTTATTTGTCTATCATGCGCGTCTTGTACCAAAAAAAGAAAAAAAAACGATCAGGTAAAGCAAGATGCACGTGGAGTGAGAAAGCGCGCGTGTAATACGGCTCGATCGGTATGGTGAGAGTGATTAACATCGATGGAGTTAACGCTCGCGTAGGATAATTACGGATCATCTTCAGCCAAGGTAATATAACGTCAAGGATCACTTTGAGATAGGGTTAACTGCGGATCAAGTTTACGCACGAGTGGAAAATAATATATGAATACACAAAGCTAGGGGGGAATAATATAGCGATATATTTTATAACGTAAAAAGTTTGCATTGTATCAGTTGCAATTGTGCAATCCGTTCTAATGATTAAACAAAAGATACGTAAAAATATCCAGTGCTACGTTTACTCTTAGATAAGACGGCAGATAAGGACGGAAATTCATACGTGTTTATAAAAAGATAAACGGCGAAATATCTGTTCGATCGTGCTAAAAAGACGATTAACATCGGCAAAATTAACACGCTCGTGAGATAATTACCGATCCTTGGGTGAAACCGTGTGCTGTGTGTGTAATAACAGCTTCGGGCACCGATTACGCGTTCGTTTAATCACGAACAAGGCGCATTTCTCGTATATATTTATATACGTGCACATTTATGATCGTAAAATGAAGAACATTATATCTCGAGTGTAAATATAGAGATTTTTATCAGTAGGTATATATTTTTATATAATTTCTGGTTTATACTTTTCTTATTTACGCGAAGAAGAAAAAGAAATTGATAGAATTCCTCCCCTTCCTTTTCCTCCCGATTCCTCGCTCTTGCGAAATAAAAGTCGCGGAACAGAATGTTATCTTTCCAGTAAGAGAAACTCCGCGAACCCTCTTGCATATATGTTTTATGAAGTACTCGAAAACACACTCTCTCGCCGTTTCGAACCGCGGAAATGCGATGCAACAAAATATACGAGAGAGCAGATTTTCGATCGGCCCGAAGAGACGATTAACACGAACAGACTCGACGCGTTAGGGTAATTACGGGCACCTTCTTCGGCGAAGGTGCCATAACCGTTCGGTTCGCGCTGCGGGGCGCCAGAGGAATATTGCCGGCGAATCCAAGGCGCTAACTAACCGACTGGTTAGCGTACGAAGGCGCCTCTCACTCTCCTTTATCGCCAACCTGCCTCCCTCGGCTCCTCCCTGGAGGCAAGCAAGTACGTGCACGCACACACGCACGCACGCACGCACACGCGCTCACTCGGCGATAATTGAGTCACAAATTTAACGGGCAACGCGACAAATGATGTATCGTTCGGGCAATTCGTTTCCGCCGGATATCAGACGCGGTAGGCGTAGATAATGCGCTTTCGTGACGCCGCGAATAACTTTTCTCCCGTCTCGCTCTATAATTTATAAGAAACAATTTTTTTTTTTTTTTTTATTACGGAAGTTCGACGCATCTGCGGCGAAACGTTAAAAAGCGACGAAAATGCTTACACACGCGGCAAGTGTCTTTCTTTTTGCCGTAAAAAATTTCATCGATGCATTCCGATATGATTTAAGTGGTTAAAAGGAGTCGTACTCCGCAATCTACCATCTTTTACAAATGCCGGTGTTGATGCGCGCCGTCTCATTTCTCGATGTTGTTGATCGATGTTGATCATATCCCTGTCGCGCCTTATTTATGAATACCCACATTATACGCGCGAATGTCTGATACATTACTCTCATTTAAATAATCGTAAAGAGATCTCGAACGCCATATCACGTAGGTATGTGCATACACGCGCGTAATATGCGCACGCACACGATGCGACATGTCCCGATATTTATGCCCGATATGCAAATGCGCGCGATTGCTTCGGCAGTCGAAATAATTACGGGGATCGCGGAAAGTTTGACGAAGCGAGTCACAATTTCCGTAAATCTGTCATTCGCGCGTTTTTCTCGCTCGTCCATACAAGTCTCTCGGCTATACAAGCGCGCGAGCGCGCACACACACACATACGCGCGCGCGTTCGATAATTGAGTCACAAGTTAGCGCTGAACCGCGACAAATGATGTATCGGCCGGCCGATTCGTTTTCACCGGATCAGCCGTAGTAAATGCACGACTCCTTGCTGCCCCGCCGCGTAATTTCGCGCGTAAATGACGACGCGGCGATTTATTAACGACCCGACACGCTTGATTGCCGGCATGTCACTTTCGCGCGAGGCGCAGTGATTATGCTAAAAGACGAGTAAACCGTTCGTTGAATTATTGACGGATCTAGATGCGATAATGATACGACGAGATACGATGTTGACGCGCCACACCGTGCGCGCGCGCGATAAGTGCGAGAGCAGAGTGTGAGAGATGATTTACACAATCCGAATGTAACGAGTTTGCTCTAATGACACAACGCGCAGTTTCCAGTATTCTTCCATTTGAGCTTTTTGCTCGTAAGCCGCACGTGCGGAACGACTAATGCATAAACATACGACGCGAATGCGAGCCGAGCACGCGAGCAACGCGCATCACGCGCGGTCGGTTATTCAAATTCTAGACAAACATCCGGTTTCTCTCTCGCTCTCTCTCTCTCGCGCGCGCGCTTGCGAGAACTGTTAGCTCTAACGTTAGCATTAAATACCTTTCCGCGAGTCTCTCTCCGTTTATCCGCTTCTCGTTTACGCGCGAAACGTATGCGAGCGCACGTATATAACGTTCTCCGATAATTGAGGTATGAATTTAGTGCCCGAGTGACAAATGATGTATCGTCGAGCCGCGTACGTCTATGTGTATCAGTTCGACGATTCGTTTTCCCCGTGATATCAACCATAGATATATATGGCTCTACGCGCTATGTGTACGCACGCGCATCATCCACACGCTCGCAGCCTGCGAGCTGGAAATAGCGCGCATCGATAATACACGAGGAGGAATTGATAAACGCAATTGCAAATTGATAAACGCAATTGCATTCGTCGCGATTTTTGAGCGACCGACGATTATTGTGCAACGATATTCTCGTCTCGCTCTGTTAATCTCGCAACGAGCGTATTTTTTCCTCGCCGAGGAAAGCGAAAGAAGCGACGGTTGCAGATGTATCTGGCGGAATTTAACGATCGCGCACTTGCATTCGAATGTACACGAAACACGCGCGCAGTGATTACCGCGATCATTTGTCATCTCTCGCTTAGAGCTTCGCTCTTTTGCCTGGCGGTCGCTCGAATCTCACAGAGGAAACCCGCGCGCTAGTGACGTGTAGGTACGCGTGTACACGATAACAGAAACGCTAGTTTCGCCGCGCTGGACATGACAAATGATCCGCCGCGGATGATTCCGCGACTTAATAAATAATAAATCAGACCGAAAGCGGCAAATGCGAACGTCGTCGTGGCTCGGCTCCCGCCGTGTAATCTGACTCCCACAGAAGTTGTATTACAACGCTAACTACTAGTTAAACAAATTGCGACTCCTCGCGTGTGTGAGACACGTGTGTGAGATAATGGCGGGAAAAGAGGAGGGGGAAAGGGGGAGGGGGGTAATTACATGGAAATAAAACTTTCGTTTTCACTCCGGGATGCGGCGGCAGCGATTACGTACTTATTGCGACATTAATGCGCAGCGATTCTCGCGCGAGAAATTAATTTCGCGACACGTATGTACAGCGACACAATCTGCCGATTGTTTTCTCGGAAATGATACGAGCGCGCAAATGCGCGCGCGAATATATCATGCACATACGCTTTCGGCTGTAATGACGCAGTCCGGCTTCTTGGTTCGTCTCTTCAATTTATGCATATTCAACGCCGGCCCGAACCACTCCGGGCGATCGCGCGCGCTCACACGTTGAAGCAAGTGCACGCAGGTGCAAAACTGCCGTGCGCACGCACGGCACACGTGTACACGATCGGTCAGCCAACGCGAATTCAACACGCGAGGCGACAAATGATACATCGATTCGGCCCAAGCTGATAGCCGATCGATAATAATGCTCGACCGGCTAGCGCTCGCGTATCACTCAGCGCATGATCTGGACAAAACGCCTCGAACGCGCGCATTACGCGCCCGAGCAATTTTACACGGCGGATAATAATAGCGATTACTTTCAAAATTTCACGGGAAGGCGCGTGCGTGCGGTGTCACTGTACCTGTTTTAGACGAGTGCAAATGTAGCGTAAGATGGAGTATTATGTCGTCGTGAAAGGAAAGGGGAACGAAAACGTATACGCGCTGCGCCCATAAATTGCGCGCGACACGTTCCACATAGCGTGTATACAGGTTTTGTAAACATGAAATTTTCGCGAGAGAGAAAGAGAGAGAGAGAAAGAGAGAGAGAGAGACTGTATAGCCGAAAGTGCCTGCACATACGCTATCAAAAGTGCAAATCCGTAAAATAAGGTGCACCGTATTTCTCACGGAGAAATGTCTCCCGGGTCTCACATCTCAATTAAGAATATAAATGATCTTATTATCATATAAATAAATTGTACAAAACTTTATCGCGTTCAGCGACATTATCTTAAGCGCTTAAAATATTCAGTAATATAAGTATCGGACTATCAATTCTTCCGAGTGTTTCGAGCTTAATTTACAGCGAGTATCGAGTCAGCTATCGAGACTGATTCCGCGCGGAATACTTAAGTAAAATAGCTTATAAAAGTTGCCAATTCAAGTCTTGTTATTTCGTCCGAAAATTAATCGAACCGCCGTAAAACCGGTTCGCGTTTCGTATGTCAATTTTTTTAAAATCCCTGCCTCTTTCCCCCTCCCTCTCCTCCCTCCCCGTCGCTAATATACACGTATGTACGTAACTGAGCGTGCACGCACGCACACGCGCGCTCCATAATTGAGCCGCAACTTTAGCGTGCGTGGTGCGACAAATGATGCATCGACCGGTCGATTCGTTTCCCCCAGATAGCAGATCTATTCGATGTACGACTCGCGCGGTTCGCGCTCCAACGTATGCGGCTTCGCGCCGCGATGTACGATGTGTGTACATACATATACATACGTGTATATCCAGCAGGTGTATCGTCCGCCGCACTTTCACGCGGATGCGCAAGCGCGGACACTATTAAATCGGGCGCTTGTCAACTCGCGAAAACTAACTGCCCGCATCTCGCATCTGCATACTATCGAGATACGCGACGGCGGCGGCGCCTCTCAATTTGCTGTCCCGAGTTAGAGTTGCTTATGCACCTCGCTCTATCCTCTTGCGCACGTACGTATATACGCAGCTACGCTTCCATTACCTCTGTGTTTTACGATGTTGATCAACGCGAAGTTTATGATATCGAGGAACTTGGAAAACTCTCTCTTTCATAAACTTTGTCGGAATAGACATTTAATAAAGAGACATTTATCACGAAGAGACATTTATCACAAAGAGACATTTTTTTCACTTAAAATTAAAAAGTTCGCGCGAAAAAGAGACTCGCACAAAAAATCGCCACGTATTTCGAGCGGCAATCGCGAGTTAACGATAATAAACGGGTAAAAACCCCGTCGCGGCCGAATCTATAAAATAGTTATAATGATAATAACACAGTTATTGTTTTGTTATTGAATCGCGCGATCGTAAAACCGGCTAATTTATAGAACGCCGATCGCGCCGCGGTCGTTTAACCTTTGCGAGAGAAGAAGCGAGGGACGTTGTATATTCGCGCCGTTAAGATAACCAGCTTATCGTCAGGTCGAAAACTTATCGCAAACTTGCCGTCTACTCCATCCGTTCTCTAGCCTCGCGGTTATATTATCCGTTGGCGAGAAATCCAAACGACGGCGACGTGTTCGTGGTGCGGGATATCCTTTTCATTGGCGTAACCTACTAAAAGCTACCAAACGAAGAAGAGGAGTTTTTATTATTATATAGTTTAGAGAAAATTATGGATTTTTCTCAATCAATAATTCTTTTGGACGAAACACCGGACGTTGTGTAGCGCGTTCGCGTTTGAGAAAAAAATATATTGAGAGTTTACGAATCACAGTAACGTATCACAAACACGCACGTAGCACGTGCACAAGGTGCATCAGCATAAACTGCACATATCTCAGCTTTCTACTGAGGCTTCCTCTACGTAAATCTTTCTTGCGGCACAACTCATGCCGCATAAAAATGTCGGTTGCTTCCCGAAGCGATCGATCGCTCTCTTTCTCTCTCGCTTCGGATCTCTCTCTTCGCTACCAAAGTCGGCCATCTTTTTCGGCCCTTTCTTCAGCTGTATCCTCGGCTCCCCGGGCGACGTAATCAGGTAATTCCCTTACATTTATTACCGTGTCGCCCAGAGAACACTCAAGGCCCACCTGCTTAAGATTCATCGCGGCTGGTTCCAGGCGCGGTTTTCTGTTCCGGCGCGTAAAACCATCGCGAAGTGTCACGGCTGTCGTGCATTTAAACGGCCACCATGAAGATTCGCGCCATGATCGAATCTGTTTTTGAATCTCGATCTCGCGGATCGACATCGATCGTCGATCGCCCGCGCGCGTCGCAAAAGGCGCGCGCATGACATGCTCGTACAGAAGTGACATAATTATTACGGTGGCTCACGCGACGTGAAACCGACTCGCGGAGAGAGAGAGAGAAAAAGAGAGAGAGAGAGAGAGAGAGAGAAAAGGAACGTCGAAAGGCGTATCCGCTCGGACGTGTTCTCAGGACGTTTTTTGCGACCGACGTCCATTAAGTAATGCGGTCGCTTTCTTCGACTTGTCGCGTTGAGGAGTGAAGTCCCTTGGTCTCTTCTCTGTAATCGGACTTCTTTTCAGATCCTTCAGCAAGATTCGTCAACAAGCATGTGATCGCGAGAACTTGTTCGCACGCGTTTTCGCTTTCGTCGCTTCTTTTTCTGATCCTCCTCGCTTTCGATCTTCAACGTGGCATGTTCATACAGCGCTTTTTATTCGCGAGTTTCGACCAAATGCGCGTCCAGCTGAACGCAGCCGGATCTTAAACGACGCGTTAATGGCGTCAAGAATACCCGAGAGAGAGAGAGAGCGATAGGATTATCTGCACATCCGAAGAATGCATCTCGACTTTTAAGATTAAACGCGCGAAATGTCGATGTTCGATTTACAAACACGTTTCACGAACACACCCAAAAAAATGTCTCTTGCACAAGTTTATATTGTCAAAATCGAGAAAGTTTAGAACATCACGTTTTGTAATCGCGGTAGTATTTCACGCGTCCAACAATGGCGTGTCGCCGCTCGCACGAGGTCGCGGGAGGTAGGCCGAGCGCATTTTAGATATCGTTAAGTAGATTCTCACGTACGTTCCTACGTTCGAGATAATTGGAGTTATTTGCTCGATCCGATCGGACGTGTGAGTGCGATAATAGTTTTTCGTTGAATCCACGTGAAACTCTTGTAAGAGAACGGGAAAAAAAAAGCGGATTTCTAAGTAGCGCGAGTGCGCGCGTAATTGAACATATAGCCGCGCGCGATCGCGCGCAATAGAATAAAAAAAAAAAAATATTCTAACGGTTCGCTAAATAGAAGAATTATTGTGTTGATAAGCGGAGTTCGGATAAGCATTTCGGTGTGTTTCGCATACATTAGCACAATTGTCGGGGGAATATCCTCCGGTGCGGGCACGACCGACCTTTGGGCAACTAGACGAGACGAACGGCATCCTCCGCTGCAAGAGGTGTGTCATTACATGCAATGCTAACTGCGCGTGCCTAATAGCACCACAACTAGGATTGTACTCGTGCTGCGGCGCTCACCCGGAGCTCGTACGCCGTATAATCGATGTCAGGGTCGAGTACACGAGCTACGGTACTAAACTCACTCAAAGATACATTCCCTTCCGCGAATCTTGTAATTCGATTAATCTGTCTTCGAGATACCGCAAGTCACGTCTGAATTTCTTTGTTTTTCGGCCGGTCGAACGAAGTGCGGTCATCAAGAATTTACGAGGTTTTTTTATTCGATCGTTTCCCATCCACAAGAGAGTCGATTCGATAAACGGAACATAGGTAAATGGAATTTGTATGTACTAGGGAAAGGGCGATGCAATTATGAATAATAATGTTAATTATTCACGAGAGAAAGGAGAACGGGAGCGTAACGATTATAATGAAATCCTTAATTGAAATCTGAGGCGCGAGGGGAACGCGTCTCCCCCCGTTAAGAGAATATAAAGAAATTACACTCGCAGAGAAAAATTAACAAAGGTATGGTAGTCCCGGTATAATTCGACGATAACGAGGAGGCGGGAAAAAAAGCAAAACGTAATGCGTTATAGAGTCTCGTGGAAAATCCCTTTATACGTCACAACGAACGAGCGATTAGCCGGATCCGCCTTTCGATTTCCACGTAGACGTAGCATTTGAAATTCGGCTTTATGCGACCGCGCTCTATAGTAAATCTCGGACAGAGAGAAACGGCAAATAGCGCCGAGGGACCAAGTTCAAATTCCCCGATGGAAGAATCGCGGAAAATTCGACTAACTTGGCACTCGGATGCGGAAAGGGCGGAGTCAACCGGCTGCGGAGTTCGTCTAATTTATATCCGGCGGTTCCCGGCGCCGTTTCTGATTCCCCTCCCTTCCTCTCTCTCTCTCTCTCTCTCTTTCTCTTCTCCCTCTCGTTTTCGTTCTCTCCTTCTCGCGCGAATCTGCGGAATAGCGTCGGCGGATTAAATTCCCGCAAGTTTCGACCAGTACACGCGCCTGTAAATAATATTCGATAAGATATTGGATATAAAGCGCGCGCGCGCGGCAGCGCCGCGGTTCGCAAAGTGTCCGAGAAGGCGACGTGATATATACGACTTCTGCAGAAACTCCGTCATAAAGTCGCGCGCGCGCGTCGTACGCGCCGTGAAAACGAAGAACCCGCGGACGAAGAATCGCGCGGCCGCCATAAATCGCGCGCGCAAAGTTCATCGGTGTGATTTATCTGACAGTAAAATCTACCTTGATCAATTGAGTCGATACATCGTACGGTGATAAGACTTGCCGGTGGTGGTACTTGCATTATTACAATGCCACTCTCGCGGAGCATCGAATGCCTTTTGCGAACTTCTTCTGCGGCTGACTCATAAATTAACGTCAGTTGCGTAGCACCTCAATAGACCAGCATCGGACTTTCGTATACGCACGCAATTTGTCACTTCGGTTTTAATTAAAATCAAAACCTTGTAGCGTTTAACAAAATGTTTGTGTGTAGAACAAGAGACAACTGGCAGAGAGTTCACACTGGCGGAACGTATTGCGACATGAGGAACGAATAAAGAGCTTTATGCGTTTCTTAATGTCTCTTTTCGTACACATTGAGTTGGCCGCCGGATAATTTCGCGTGTGTATCGCTAGGATAAACGTACACTTCCTGCAGTTCAGATTTACGATATGATTCTAATAATTCTGTCGCGAGGGCATAAAAGTAGACCGGTATAAGGTTAAAGCGAGAACCGCGGGAGTTTCTGAACTGGCGATAAAAGCAGACTTTCGGGATTGAGATGGCCGTGCGGAAGCCACAGAGGAAAAGACGTTTTCGGCTCGCAGAAAGGAACAATTTTATTGGCGTATTGGCGCAGATCCAGCAGGAAGCAAATAAAACACTGTCGTGATTCCCGGCAGAAGAAGGAGATGTATGTACAACGGCGCGGCACGAGGTCCGACTTTAAAGCACAATTTAAACGTCGCAACCTGAAATTTTTTTTTTTTTTTTACCGAGTCATCCTGTGTTGAGCGATATAAAAAACGAAATCTTTCAATCTCTTAAGCTATGGAAAGTGTTTTTTTTTCTCTATTATTTTTACGAACTTGTAAAACGCGCACACACTCACACACTTTTTCAGCTTCAAGCAATGTAAAACGTTAAATTATCAAAATGTGTTTTTTCACATTTTGATACTTTTAACACTTCTATATATTTTATGTAATGTATAAACGTGTGATAAGGTCGTGCCGTGGTATGTTCATAGACTGTCCGAGAGATAATATAAGGATCCATTAACCTACGCTGATGTATCCAACACAATAATCAGGTCACATGTGCATTAATTACTATCTCGTTTCTATTCACCCTCCAGATGGCCGTACGAGACCACAGTTCCATTAAGAAACTATAATATAATAATTATATATATATATATATATATCTTGAGTGCACTCTGTTCTTCACGCATGTGAGCTTGTGGATTTCGAAGTGATAAGGTGGTCGAATCATAAAAAAATGTAAAGCTTATGGATTTCGAAGTGACAAAACAAAATTACAAGAAATATAAGGCAAACTATAACTAGTCAAATAAATAATATTCTCTGTCTAATTATCCATTTTGTTCGAGAGTGTAGTTAAATAAAATGTTGGCTCTTATAAAAAAAATATTTTTTTTGAAAGCTGATTTGTGGTAACTGCGAGAAGTAAATTACTTCTAAAAAGTTGACTTTACGCGAGCACGTGCATTCGCGCTGTATGAATCAAATTAAGGAATGGACATCCTCAAGCTAGACGCCAAGGGTCGGCGAAGTCAAGCTTCGGCACTCTCGTGAACTTCTTAAGAAGACCGACAATGAGAGCCCGAAGGCGAAGGCTAAGAAACCTCCTCTCGTCGCTCGTTGTTAAAGAAATTGTCTTGGCTCGTCCTGAACCCGAGACGTACTCGACCACTTGGCATTTGTTCCCGAGACGCGCCGGTCGAGATCGTCTCTCTGTTCCATCCGGACTTTAACGAATGACATCTTCCTGCGCGTTCATCTTTTAACTGCGTCATGAGCTGAATAAATTCGCTTAAATCGAGAGACTTACATTGGGAAGACAGATTGCATCAAGCAACCTGATTGTGAAAAAAGCTTCTACGTCCTCGATAATCTCTTCTATATTTTTTTAAATAGTTTTTTTACGATAATAAAATATCTTTTAATTTATTAAAAATTATACGCGCACACAGTTGCGTTATATATTAATTATAATCATATTAAGATTTCGCGTTGAAAAATTCTCTTTGAACAGTTTCTAACATAATCGTAAAACACAAACCGCGGCTATATTTAATGTCTGAACACACAGAGGCGTCATTCTACGCAAACATAATTCGCACATTCGTCATGCGTCGTGTTGCACAATGCGAAAGCGGCGTTACTAAAGTAAGTTCATAATCGTCGCGTCGCATTAGGCTCTATTTTCGGCCGCTAATTCCTCCGCCGCCTTCAGTAAAGTTCCACGCGGCGAGGTCTGGGCCTAAGCGATATATGTTCCTTTTTCACGTTTCTCCGCGTCTTCTCTCTCTGTCTCGGCTTGATAAATTCACCTGATGATCGAGAGACGTGACTAACTGGTAGACATCCGACGAACAAGCGCAGTGACTTTGGCACGGACATCGGGTCCTCTAATTAGACGTTTGCTCGATAGCCGCGAAGGAAATGATTCGTGGTGGGACGATTTTTCTGCACGACGTGTGTATTCCGCAGAGCAATTCATAAAGCTCTTACGGACTTCACAACGCAACAACAACTTTAATTGCCAAATGATTGCGTTGCGTGTGAAATATTTAGTGCAGAACACCGCAGCTGTAATTGTTGTCAGCGCAACAATATGCACATCCATTTAACATTGATTTGCCAAGTCGTTGAGCGCGCGCGCGCGCACCTTCCATCATTAACTATATAATCATCAGCTGCTAGTCGGTATTTTCATGCTGTAGTAAAATTATCAACGTCGTTTAAGTAATGGAAAAGTGAAAAAACATTTTAATAATAAAAGTAAGATAGCGATGGCACAAAATGAAGAAAAGAAGAAACGTAATGTACGCTGTGCTGCCAAATTACCAGAACATACGTTAATTAATCAGTGAAAAAAAAGGAACAGAATGGTATCTACCTTAACTTATATATTTTAGAAATAATTAAGAAGGATTTTAATTTTCACTTTGTTATGTATTTACATTTCTATTGTTTTCTACTTTGAGTGCGACAAAGTAATGAACAGATTGTCGTGACGTATGTGCTGTTTGTTTTGTCAAAATTTAAAATATATAAATAGTGAATCGACTGATTATTGTCCCGACATGTTTTGAATCCGTTGGTATCGCGTTTCGAAGAACGGTTACAAAAACATAGATATCACATGATTAATATCTGACACATTTCTTGATTTCTATTGGTGAATTGTACTTCGAATTTAAAAACGTTAAAAGATGTGATAGAAGGGGAATCTCTGTCTAAATCCTTGTTCCTCGCTCCAACGCAGTCGTTCGTCGGATATTGCGGAATATAGAGTGTTGCTATAAGTTACCTCCTTCTTTGAAAATGTATGCGGTATTCATATGTATTCGTTGTCGCAAAAAGTTTGAGACCTATGAGGCATGTCTCAATCATGAATGCTGTCCCTCTCCTCCACCTGCAGCCCAGGTAAGAAAAAAGTTTTTACATCTAAAACATATACTAGGCATGCAAAGATAACTGAAACACATGCACATACATCTTTCTGAACTTAGACACGTGAAAGTACAGACTTACTTCTACGAAGTGCAGAAACATAAATTCGTACCTTATGTATGCATATAAAGATATAGTTTTTCTATACCAGCGGTTTTTAAAAAACCAGTAATTACTTTAGAATTATGTACAAACAATCTTACAACAAGTTTAGAACTATTTATAAATCATAAAATGTAGACGATGTTTTTGAAGTAAAACGCGAACAAAAATTTAAAAAATATTAAAATAACTTTCACTCGCGAGTACGTCAAAATTAGTCACGTGTCAAGAGAAGAGTTATGTATCAAATTAATCACTTTATTTAAAAGCGTAAAATACTCTAAAAAAATTAATTGTATATTCAACATGTATAATAGAAGCCTACAAATGTATGCACAAGCAATGTGGACAACCATAACTGTCTTTCTAAGCAATCCGGTTCTCAGGAAAAAAAATGAAGGAATCTAGTAGTATATATAATCTATACTAAAAAAAATATGTATTATATTTAGATAAGAGAGAAAAAGGTATTATTATAAATTATTTCTTCTTAAATCTGAATAGTTAAAGAAACATATATTGTTCAGTGTCATTAAAAACTATTGTATTACAGGTGATGTTCAGAATGTCAAATACTAAGTACAAATCGCACGTGGTCAACGTTCTCATATTACCGCAACATAGACAAACAACTAAAATAGAAATAACATCGAATATTATTATAATCTAACGGAAACCACTAAAATGACGAAAGACACACAATCAGAAGACGATAAAATATATATGGACCAACTAAAAACGTTTAGAATAGATAATTTATTATTGACAATTTATACAGATTATATTATTTCCGTTTTTAAGTTGTTGTTAACAGTTTTTGGCGTACCACAATAGGAACCACGATCAAACCGTTCCTTTTATTAATACGGTACTATTTTTTATCTTTATAACTACTGTTTTCCACTGTTTTCACACATATTTAACATTCTTTTATTCATCTACTTTTCTCTAGTTCATTTTATATAAATATACATTGGTCATATATGTATATATATAATTATCGAACTCAGAGAAATTTTTCGAACATCGGTGTATGTTTGAAGAGAATAAAAATATGTATAAAAAACAGTAAATAATTTTAACAGTAAATAGTTTTAAAATGAAGATAACAGATGTAAATTTCTGTGTGAAAAAGTATATAATTAATTTTATAATAATACAGTTGTATTCAGTGAACAAAGCGAGCCGCAACGGATTCCGGAAGTTTAAAAAGGTCGAGCTAATAAATATTCTGTTACTAAGTAAAATGACGTATGTCTATAGAAAAGTAATCTACTACTACATATCTATTGAATAATGTTTTATGCTACAATTCTAAACTAAATCGTAAAACTCGCATATTGTTGTCGTAGATGACGTAAGAACTTCAGTACTTTTACCTGTGTTTTGTTGTATGCGATTATTTGTGAAAATATTTTACGACGCACGTAAATCTTACAAATAGCAAATCTTGTCTGTAAAATTACAATTCAATTACAAATTGCACAAAACTTTCTAAGGAGTAATAATTATACAAAAAATAATCATTTATCTTAAATGTAGACATGTAATAAAGACTTTGATACAGACTTGCGGTGTACATATAAGTCTAACACAATTTTCTTACGACTATCACGTGTTAAGCATCGACTTTACGATTTATTGTAAGAATTTTAGCATGTATCAAATCTTGGAATAAGCATCTACGATATCGACTATTGTATTACATCAAATATAATATTACAAATATATTTTATGTAGTAGAAAGTAATAAACAAATTACTTTGCAAAGTAAAAAAAATAGCCCATACTTATAAAACTCTTATACCTCCTAGTAAAGAATTGTTTTATCCTATACATAATCCAACATTATTGTTTGCAATCTTAGTAATATAAACAATATATATCATGTAAAGCAAAAAAAAAAATTTATTACTTAGAGAATTTAGTATACAAAAAAATACAATATAACAGGTTCATTTGTGTGAAGATTTTTAATTTTTTATATAAAAAAGAGTTAGTGAAATTAACGTCAAATAGGTTTTGTAATAACTATTTTCACATGTCGATTCCATGATATCTAACTTTCAAATCACACTTGAACACATTAAACGTTCGTGACGTACGTGCTATTTGTTTTGTCAAAATTTGTTTTGTCCCAACGTGTTTTGGGTCTGTTGTTATCACGTTTCGAGGAACGGTTACAAGAACGTTGATATTACATGATCATTACCTGACACATTTCTTGCTTACTATTGATGAATTTTACTTCGAATTCGAAGATGGTGAAAGATTTGATAGAGAGGTGTGCCTAAATCATTGTTCCTTGCTCCAACGCAGTCGTTCGTCGAATATTGCGGAATACAGGGTGTTGCTATAAGTTACCTTCTTCGAAAATGTTATTCAACGTGTAGACATTGTCGCAGACTTTTCTGGACGTTGCAAGAATTAATCAATCATGAGTGTTCTCAAACAGGAAACCAGATAAGAAAAGGGTTTTTACAACATTTAAAAATGTAATAAGCATAGATAACTAAAACACATGCAAATACATCGTTCTGAACTTAGACACGTGAAAGTACAGA
>QVNZ01014826.1:0-15952 GCA_014825645.1 Pseudomyrmex dendroicus
CATTTAGACAATTTTCTTTTAATTTGGAAAACCGTTTTCTAATTTGCGCAGTAAGTACGACAAAAATCCGAAAACTATATTCAGTAAGTTGATACAACAGGACGGTTTAGCATCTTCTTAATAGACGGACACAAGAGATGACACAATATAGTGTGCTTGTGTGTGTGATTAATTAAATAATAATTTTCTTAAAAATTTTATTTTTTATTTTATTATCGCGTGTTGTTAAAACACGATTCTCCCATCTCCGCTAGCGTTACTTCGAGAAGTTACATTAGGACGATCCAAGCGTATTGCCCAGTGGTCTACGCCTGAGTGCTAGGGCTGCTATCTACCTCTGAGTGCGAGGGCTGCGAATGGGAGGTGTTCCGAATTCAAATCCACATCATCGGATTTTTCCCGGCCAGTTTCTTTCAAGTCGAGTTTACTGACTGAAAAAGCGAACTGAATCGGGCCTCCAATCAGCTTGAATTGGGTTGGTACATTGCAGATGTGGAAGAAGAATGTAAGAAAATATTATAACTCTGAGGGAGAAATCAATTAAACTTCCGTAATTAACAAAAGTTATCATATGTGCATGTTATGTTTAAAATTCAAGTTAACGATGAATTGAACGATGAACGTTGAACTTGGCATATACATATTCTAATCTTCATTAATTTTGCCGTTTGTTATTAAAAGTGACTATTATAGTACAGTCTTGTGACTGATGAGGACTGAATAAACAGTCGAAACGTTTCACATCACATAATTGACTATTATTTTACTGCACAACACTCTGCAACATTGATTCATTATCACCGAGACATTACGCAAGTTTTATTATTTTTTCAAATTGAACCAGAAGATAATCCTTACCATTGAAATCGTTATTTCAATTAAACTTTCTTTATCCTTATCCAGTACAATAAACGAAGTACACTCGAAGTACACGAATATCTACATCAGCCACGGTTATGCGGGACTCTTACCACCTTCGGGAAGGTGGTGGTTTTTCCGCTGAAACCACCATGGTGTGCCTAACCAGCCCGTTTGGGGAAAGGACTCAGAACTCTCTGTGAAACTCTACCGGAATCAAAAAACAAATACTGTTGATTCTCCCATAAAACTTAAACATTTCACGCATATACATGTACATGTGAAAGTTAAGTTCTATATACGTGTACATATATACGTGGAATGTTTAATTTTATTTGAGAATCAACAGTAAGAGTATTTATTTTTTGGTCCTGGCAGAGTCTTACATAGGGTTCCGGGTCCCTTCTTCAAACGGGCTGGTTAGGCACACCGTGGTGGTTTTAGCGGGTATAAACCACCCTCCCGAAGGTAGTGAGAGTCCCGCATAACTCTGGCCCCTCTCCCGGGAGTCAGGGCATGCATAAAGTGTTTCCATCGCGTAAAAAAAAAAACAAAAAAACAAGAAAGAAAAATTGTACCGACTTCATGCTGCTCGCGACAGATTGATACCTTGTACGAAAGTATTAATATTCCGCGCGAGAGAGAGAGAAAGAGAGAGAGAGACGCAACATTCTACGCAGCCCGACTATTGCGCGAGATTGATACGTGTGCAAAATTGATACAAGTATCCAACACCTCGCGCGGCATATCAGTGCCATCGCTATTTCTACCTACTATTACGAGATTTACGAGCGCGCCAAAAAGACGACAAAGGGAGAAGGGAGAGAGAGAGAAGAAGAAAGAATCGACTCCGATACTGTCGGCGTGCTGGAAGCGGGGCCTCTCGCGCGGTAACGTCGAGAGACGGCGTGAGTTAATCGCGTGCGTGCCAGCAATGCGAAAACCCGAGCGGCGATTTATACCTTCCGATCGGCGCGCAAGCGTCTAGGGAATAATTAAAGGAGGGAACGACCGTAGCGAGTTGGCGAGCGCGCGAGCTGAATCGTTACTCATAGTTGCGATTCGTAAACGACTCGAACCTTGATTGCGCGCGATTAGAATCTCGCGAACTCGTTCGTCGGTTACCGAGACGGTGGACTCTTCGATCACCTTCGCGTTTCTTCCGCGTTCTAACCGCCGCGAATCGAGTCGGGGAACGAGTTGAGTTATTTTTTTTCTTTTTTTTTTTTTTCGTTTCTTTCACGGTATTATTTTCTTTTTCTTAATAAATGAAACTGATAAAATGTGAAAAATGAACGCAAGGCTTACTTATAGCGAGCTCTCGCGAAGCGGTCGCGTGATTGCGCTTTTGAAACCGCGGAGTTACTTCGACGGCGAGGACTTGGCACGGCGTCATTTTAACCGCCACCATCACACATCTCTAAATCCGTGACGCGCAAACGCTTCGTTCCCGACGACGATAAACAAGGCGTTTACATCGTCGCTTGAACCGCGAATTGCTTCGCAAATCATAATTTCGCGCACTTTGCGGGATTTCGCATCTGCGCGCGACGGACGTTTGCGCGCAAAAACAAAAAAAAACAAAAACAAAAAAAAATAGTCGCGGTCTCTCTCGACCGTCTCTCAAAACCGCGCGCGTCTATCCGTCCGCCCGTTATTAACTTTGCGCTATCTCGGACAACCATCTTTTGCGGATCGAGAGAGACGTACCGGAGCTTTCTCGAGGTGCCTACCGACATTACGTGCGCGCGCATCAGCGTGCGCACTAATACACACACATACACACACACTTTAGCGCATGTCAGCGCACTGATGCCTCGGCTCAGACTTAACAGGCTCGACTCGGGCGCGTCTTCCCGCTGAAAATTGCACGCTACATTTTTACCATATTACTTCATTTTTAAGCCACCTTCCGCTCCTGAGACTCGTTGCCACCACCATAACCATCTCCTCCTCCTTCTCCTCCTCTTTCGTCCGTCGCTTCTCCGCCTCGATCACAATTTTCAGCGATCTCTTTCTTCGGTCTCTCGCACGTCCCCCGTGGTTCGTTCGCACTCTCTATCTTCGATTCCCCTTCCGTTCCATCGTCACCCTTTTTCCCTCTCTTCTCTTTCTTCATCGTCGTTTTCTTCACCGCTCCGCGAACGGCTCACCGCAGAGACGCGATCTCTCGCGTCTCACCGCCATTTTATCTGCGTATCATTCGCGAGCGCTCGCATCCTTTGTTGCTTCTCTCTCTCGTTCTATTTTTTTTCTTTCGTACTTTTCTCTTTCTCAAAACACTCGACTCTCTTTTGTTATTGTCACTCTTCTTCCTTTTCCACGAAAATTGCTGACGTCCGCTACATATCGTTCGACAACGACTGTTGCCGATATCGATGCGCGTGTATTTTTTCTTCTCGCGCGATTGCTTATACTCGCGAATATTCTCGGAGGCGAATACACAATCGGCGACGCGATCTGGAGCTGGAACCCGAAAGGAGGAGGGGAGGGGGGAATGCGCTGCTCCGCAGCGGAGCCACCGCAAAATTCGAGATAAACTTTTTGCGGCAATATTTGGAGCGATTTTGAAATAATGATCGTCCTTTTCTCTCGGGTGATGCGAGAAGATATCGAGGGCGGTAGGCGGCCGCGACGCGGAGAGCAGTTTGAGAGAAAGAAGAGACAGAGGCGAAAGATACGGAGATGAAGAAGAGGAGAGAAAATAGGAGAAGAAGAGAGAAAGAGAGAGAGAGAAGAGAAACGGACAGGCCTCTACGGCAACTTAATGAGATCACGCGTAACCGAAAATTGTCTGACGTACCGATTTTATTGGAACGTCCGTCGGCCACGCAAAAATGGTGGCCGTGGGCCGAACTGGTAGCGCACAATGTAGACGTCCATGATGATGTCCAGGATGATATCCCTTCCCGGCGTGAAGGGGATCCGGAGAGCCGCGTATATAGTAGTACGACCGAGAGAGGGCCCGGTGCGCGTTAATAATACACATTCGCGGTACGTACGCTCCTCCGTGATCGCCGTTGTCATGACGTAGTCCCGATGAGTCCCAGCTCCGACCTGATGAGATGGCCGCTAACCGAAAATCAGTGTACGACGGCGGCGGCGGCGGCGGCGGCGCTGTTGATGGTAGTCGTGGGGAATACATTGTATGAACGAGAATGGTCCCGCGCTGAGTTAATTGGAAGTTCACGGACGTTTCAACGTGGTAATGATAGCGTTTGTACCGATCCCTCATTCACGTCCGTCCAAGTCGAAGCCCGCTTGCTACAATCGAAAGTCGTTTCGGGGCCGCGCGCGCTCTCGCGGCCTTTCTTTTTCCCCAACTTTGTTGCAATCTTTTCGCAAGAATGGGTAATCCCGACTTTACGTTCGCCTCTCATCGTGACGCGATCCTACGATCGAGAAGATTGGATCCCACACTGTGTACTGCACACATCGCGATAATAACATTCCCACGTTGTGCTTCTTTTTTCGCAAACGCGCGGTGAAGAATTATACATCTCCCTTCTCTCCTCTCCCTCCCTCCCTCTCTTTTTCTCTCTCTCTCTCTCTCTCTAACTTTTAAATACCAATATATCAGCGCGCTCGCGCGCCGCCGGAGAGGAAAGTTGCCGTGCTGCCTATATAATTCCACCGTCCTGTAAACTATAACCTTTCTCTTTCACGGCGCGCCTCATCAGAGGCGATAATCGTTTCTTAATCTCCCGCATTAACGCGGCCGCGGCATGCAACGAGTCATTATTCAGCCGCATATTGCAACTTTCGCGCGAGCAGCGTCAATATAATAGAACGCCGCTTCGTACTTGAGAGAGAGAGAGAGAGAGCTCCTTCATCCTCTTTCGCTTTGTCCCACGCCGATATGTATTCGCAACACTTTGAAACGCGTGTAACACGCGCTTTGCAATAAGGAACACCGAGCGGTCGCGATAATATAATAGCGTCCAGTCGGTCGGTCGGCAGATCGTCCTTGTCACGTGGCATTGTCTCGCACCGAGACAATTTCGTTGCCGGTCTCGGCGTGCGATACGATCGGGATACGTGTCCTGACGATGTTGTACCTACGAATGAGACCTGACGATCGCGCGCACGCGGCGAGCACCCCTGCGAAGCGAACAGGCAGCGCCGATCAGCCCGATCGTTACGTAAGATCCACCTTGTTGTTGTTGTTGTTGTTGCAACGACCGCTGATAACCCCGTCCCGCCATTACCGCTTAACAGTACGACGACGTGCAAGTTACACACGGCGCGCCGACGGGCGATTTGTTAGCGTGCTTCCATGCGATCGCACGGAAGACCGTTCGCGCGGTCTCCTCCGCGTGTTGGCGCGACGAGGCGAGTCTTGTTCCCCCCCGTTGGAAATCGCGATCCTGTTATCCGACGACTGACAAGGAAGTCGCGGCGGTGGCGGCCCGTCGCGTCCATTGTCCTCCCGAGGAAGGACAGCTGTCGTGTACAGTCACTCGTGTATATGCCGCAGCGATCTCTCGATCGCGAGATAAGATCGTAAGGTCGACGCGAGATATTCGCGCGCGCGATTGATGATCCGTGGAACGCCGGGCATGCTTGTTTGTCACGCGCGCGCGCGCGCGCGCTCTATTGCATAAGCTGCGAAAATGCCGTCGAATGATGAAATATCACCTGCCATGTGCAAAGTAATTATCGACGAGCGAATAATCGCTTCTACGACGCGCTTGAGACTTGTCTTGTAATATACGTGTTTTTGCAAATGTTGCGCGAGTATACACGTACGTATCTTCAAATGACACTTTTATTTTATTAGACTTCTTTATGCGCGTTAAGTAGCGCTGTCGTTGACGATTAAGTGCGCGCGGCGCTGCGGCATTTTGCAATATATCGCGCGAAATGCAATCGACACACAACGCCGCACGAACAGCGATATTTATCTCGCGTGATGCATTTCCGAGAGAGCAACGTTCTTTGCAATTTTGTCCCGCGCGCAGACTCCGCAATCGGTTTCTTTTGGCTTCGAAGAATGTCGATTATACGAGTCCGATATCAATATAAAGAAATATATATCGAAGTCGCGAGAGAAAGAGAGAGAGAGAGAGAGAGGATATCTTCGTCAGAAATCAAGTGGAAATAATGATACTTCCGACAATGGAATCGACCACAAGTAATCCGCCGCGATGGCGGCCGGCCAGGAGAGATCCCGTTGAAAAAAAGAGGGACACCGGTTTAGCTCCGGAGGTGAACAAGGACTTTTGTCGCGTTGCCTTTTTGCGATCCGCTGCCTTTTTCACGGTCACACGGCAGCAGCCGCTGAGCATAGGACGTATATGCGAAGCGATCGTCGTAGCCATCGGGCGCGTTCGAGCATAGCGTAATTGTTTCGAAACGTATTACCGGGGGCTTCGCGAATTTTATTTTCTCTCTCTCTCTCTTTCTTTCGTCCGACCGGGGGCCGGTCCTGCCTTTCCGGTCGGCTTGTCGCCGTATATACGATCGCGTTCGCTTAGTAAATGGGCGTATCCGACGGGCAAATTTCGAAAAAATACTCCCGACAGACAGGGAGGATTTTCGCGAGCCCCCATAACGACCACTTACGTGACAACAATTTTGCGACCTCGCGGGAATCAAGTAATATTATACTTGCTCGGCAATCAAACGAGAACTGATCAAAATGGAATTAATGTGAGATGAAAGCTCGCGTAACCGTTCTTGTTCGTAATAACGGCAGAACAAAAAAAGAAAAAAAAACAGAAATAGTAATTTATCGCTCACGGCGAGATGATATTTCGACATTCGTTTCTTCGTGTATACATATATATCTACAACGCGGCGGAATAATGACGCGTATATACCACGCGTGACCGATGTAACACTAGAGGATCGATCATAACTATGAGCAAGTTTTAATCATCATCGTACCGTATTATTTATGCCTTCGTCCAGCCAAATGTATACTCAGCGCTTGCTCGGGCTCGGCTCGGGCGCCCCGCTCGCACTTTCTGTATATATACAAGCGCAACATCGGAAGCCCACGGACGAAATGCGCGAGAGACGGTAATATACATAATGGCAGGTTATGCGCGAAGTAATCACAAGCCCGACTACGAAATTTGCGCGAATGCGTCCTTCGGCGCTCGAAAGGCGAGAGCCACCTCTATAAAAAAAAAAAAAAAAAATGTCTAGCTCGCGCTTTTTCTGCGCAACGTCGTCGTGTCGATATCGATCGCGTTTGTTAATAAGATCGAGGACACATCGTGGGTCGAATGTGTCGCGGCTGCTTTTAATTCTATCCGAAAAAGTAGTACGTCGTGGGTCGCGGACATTCCGCCGCTAATAGCGGGGAGTATCCTTAGAATGAAGAATCGAACGCGAGGAGATACCGCCGCCTTCGCTGACTATGATTTATACCGCTTTCTCTCTGATCCGGGTATTTATGCCGGTGCTCGGTTTGTTGCGTACGAAATGATTTTCGTCTTGATGCGCACGTTAGGCTGCAGCGATCAGAAATTCGAGACATTTGAGATATTTTTATGTATGTTTCCTTTATATTTTAGAAAATTATATTTTAGAAATTTATTTCTACAGTTTTGATAAAAATGCAATTGAAAGAATTAAGTGCGCGAAGTGTTTCTTCCGTTTCTACATAATAAAAAAAAAAAAAAATTTCTTCTCGCGGAACATGTGTTCGACTCGCGATGGAACTCGCATCACAGATGTCATGATGATGATGATTTGAAGCTCTAATGCAGCCTTTTTGGCCTCGGCGATGTGTTGATGGGGAAATTTCGGTCGTCCGGTCTCGCGCAACGCAAGCGTAACGCTACATGGGGGTAACATAACGATCGGGTAGCTGCCGGGTATGGGGCACGACCATGCGGCGCGGCGAGCAACCTCCTGTGGGTAAGCCCGTGGAACGCCGAAGGAGGCAGGCGGTGGTAGTCCTCGGTGCTGCCTGGGCTGCCGTACCATATTATTAAGGCGGCCAACCGGTGTGACGCTCCGCCATCTCGGGAGCCAATGGGACCGCGTCTCATCGCGGCAGGAATGCGTCCACTCCATCTCCTCCTCTCCCCCTCGCCGCCCCTCGACGCTCTTTCGTCCTCCACGAAAAGCAAGTCCCCATCGTTTCCGGCACGCTCGACGAATTCGCCTTCTTGCGGCGAAATCGATCGCCGATTACCTTATCTCGACCTCCCGCTTCTCCTGACGTGACTCCCGAACCTTATTAACTCTCTCAAATCGCGCGACTTCCGCTCCCTTGATCGCCTCTCTCTCTTTCTCTCTCTTTGGCCGACGAACCACCAGGAATTCGCAAACACCTTCATTCACCGTCAGCTTTTCTCTATCAAAGTGCTTGTCAATCATTTATAAAGGCGTTCTTCTTTTTTGTCGCATCTTCTTCCTGAATGAGTTCGGGTATGTGTACGAAATTAGCTGGTTGCAGATGGGCCCGGCGTGATTTATTTTTACATTCGATTTCATTACACGAAAACGTTTAATCGCTTCTTTTTGTCATTATTATTATTGTTGTTGTTATTATTGTACGTCAAATTAAAATATATAGAAACGAAGTGAAGATTGATAGGAATTTTAAACGCGCGTAGCGGATATTATTTAAAATGTGTTATTATACAGCGGGATTACTGCAGTATATCGCGTAATTTTACAAAGTCGGTATTACACGGCCGCGGTATTATTACAATTTAAGTCTTTATAAGATAAGAGACAGGTAATTATCTCGGGTATACATGTCGCGTCAGTGTATTCGGATTTGATACGCACCTTCATCCTCAGCTTGCCCGGGAACCGATCGGGGGCCTCTCCCCGTTCTTTTTAGTGCTCTTCCGTGTACGTCGACGGTGAGAAAAAATCGCGGAGTCTCTCAATTAACCGACGAAATGTTCCAAGATTAAAGCGCCCGGAGGTTAATGCGATACCTCCGCAAATAAGTTCCGAGGACTAATTTTCGGGAGAATATTGGTCTTCCTCAGAAAGAGACGAATACCTGGAATCCACACTACCCCCCACCACCACTACCACCACCACCATCATCGCCACATCGTTTCCTTCGAACCTGGATTATCACTACTCTCGATTAGTCAGGGTGGCTGAACTCGCTCCACCTGACGAACCAGGCCCGCTCGCCTCTTTCCAATCACGATCTTAATAACCGCGCACGATCGAAAAGAGGACGACGACGACAACGACGACGAAGAACGAAGACGACGACGACGACGACGACGACGAAGACGATGACGATGAGGAAGAGAGGCTGGTCGAAGAAGAAGAAGAAGAAGAAGAGCGAATATAAAAGAGAGAAAGAGAAAGAAAGAGAGATCGTCCGTGGCATCCGCGTAATAACAACGACCAGAGTCCCGATCTTCGTAGACAATTTACGAGGGCAAAGTGGGTCATAAATGTAATTACGGCTAAATTATGATTATAGAGCTACCCCTTTGAGGACTGGTTTTCTGTTCTGTCTGTCTCGCGCGGCGAGGCGAGCGAGGAATATATCGCGCGGAAGGGAAGGATATCTCTCCTTTCTTCGAATGTCGTGCAAATCGCAGGTTTCGATTGTTCTTTATTATCGCGAGAAGAATAATCGAATACCCGCGGCCGAATGAACCAGTGGCCGACCAATGACTTGCAATTGTACGCACAAGCTTCTCGTCAATGTCGCGTCGATCAATGTAAATGTGTTGGCTGGCCCGCAAGCGCGCAAAAACTGTCGGTGCTTATACTCGTAAGTGGACTCATACCCTTCGAGGCGCTCTTTGTACTCGAGTCTTGTTAATCGATATATACACGTCACGTACGTGAAGCCCCGCGGAGATTGAAAGACGCGGAAGGAGGAGGAGGAGGAGAGAAGGAGGTGGCGCCGTATATGCGCGCGGAGCGCACAAGGATCCTTATTAAAAATAATTCCCATGCGAGAGAGAGACCCTCCCCAAAACCCACCCACCTCTTCCCCGTTTCAATTCTCCGTCAATTAAGACGGGCTCCCCACGATCCGCCGTGGATCCAATTGGAAATAAAGATCATCCCCCCTCCTCCCCTCTCCCCGTGCGTGCCCGGGCGCTTTCCGACGCTTTCGCGAGCTTTCGTAATCATAGAGTTTCGCGATATGCTTATTAAATCGGATCGATCATCGAGGGACGCACTGCGATCCATCCAGCCATCCAAACTCCCGGAGGCTTTTCTCGGTCCTTCTCTTTCAAATCGCCGTCTCTCTTCTCTCTCTCTCTCTCTCTTTCTCTCTCTTACCCCCGTGGGCTGTCATTACGCATCGCGCTCACGAACGCGTACGAGACATTGATCGCGAGCCATCGTTCTCTCCTACTTACTCTCGTCTGCCTTCCGCATTAGACGAGACGCGCGGAATGGGAGGTCAGAAGACATTCCTCGGCGGACTCGTGCGAGATATTCTTCCGATTGCGAGCGACGTGATATACGTCGTTGCTTACTTGTTGACTCTAATAGTTTGGCTTCATTCAATAGCCTCGCGTTTTAAAACTTTTTCTCTCTTGCTTTCATACGTTTTTATCGTCTTCGTTAATTTTTTAATACATTTTTCTTATTGTTAAACATTTTTTTTTTCAAATTTACTTTAATTGAAGACGCTAATTGTAAGTTAGATTAATGAAATCGGGAGAGAATTAGCGTCCGGTCTTCAAGCGCTATTCAACGACATTTGAAAGATTTAATTCGCGCGAAGTTGTCTCGCGCGCTTGCTCGCTCGACCGCTTCGTCCGGGAACGGTTGCCGCCGAAGGATAGTACACTCAGCGAGATCTCGTCTTCAGTCTGGCGTCTCCGCTACTGCAGGGGCCCTCGCGGGTCAGGGCCGGGGGTCGAGCGTGATTTTCCTGGCCCACCGCGTGCTCCAACCACTGCGGCTACGCTTCGTTTCCTCCCGATGAATCGTTCGCCGCCATTCCTCGCCTCGTCCGACGACGCGCGGCGATGTCGGCAACGGAAGAGAATGACAAAACAAAACCATAAATCGAAAGCGACAGACGCACACACATTCGTGAATTTGTTTCGCATCTCGTGATTTTGACACGTCTATAAATCAAGCCGGATATTAATTTCGCAGTTTTATCCAGTTTTTATTTCCTGCACATCTGTTTCGTCAAATGTTGTTTATTAACAATTAATGGGATAAAGAGAGTGGAAAAAAAATTATTATTGAAAACTGGCGAACGACGTTGTCGGAGATGTGAAAAAGGCTCCCGCGAAGACGCTCGCGTCGTGTAAGATATGTCGTCGCCATCGAGAACGTTAATGCGGCGCTGTAATAGCGGCGTTACGAAGTCGACGGGGGGTTTCGCGTTTGCTACCGCTTTTTTATGATTATTTGGCAGCGTTATTGCCGCTTGACCTGCCATTAAGCGGTTAAGCGGGCCGAGGTGAAAGAGAGAAAAAGAGAGAGAGAGAGAGAGAGAGAGAGAGAGCTCCGGCCGTGCTCTTTATGACAGTCGGGGACACACACACTCGCTCCCGGAGGAAGGCGAGAGGTCGACCGGGCGGGCTACTCTATTGGTCCTTATACCTAATTTACCCCGTACCCTTCTTGAGACGCGAGTCGATCGAGCGAGACCCTTATGACCCTATTAACGCGAAAAATTACTTTATTACGGTCGCTTCGATGTTCTTCCTCTTACTCCCATCTTCTGTATTTCACTTTTGTAAAGAAAGAAGCGCGAGCTAATAATCAGATATCATCGCGTGTGTTTTATTAAACGACGTACCGAGTGTGACCTCCGTGCGAACTCCGCCGTCAATATTAATTCGCAGAGGTGAATCACTTCTCCCGTACATAGTAGCAACTCCGGTAATTTCGAGCGTGGGATTAATGTCCCTGTGGGACTGATTTTATAAGACGAAAACGAATGCAATAATAACTGGATTTTAATCAAAAAAATATATTTGACTGTGACCGCGATCGTGTGTGAGACTGACTCTCTTTCTTCTTTCTCGACATATCACGCGAATAACAAAAAAAAGAATTTTTTTTCAAGCTGTCGCTGCACGGAAAAAAATGATGTTGAAGCGCATCAGTTTAATTGAAGTATATTTTGTTGATGCAACATCGATATTATTGCGCTTCACACAGCAGATAGTTGCTTTAAAAATCTAGACGTTAAATTAATCGCGTATACAATTGAATGAAACTATTATATTTTTGCGACAGTTCGTCGACTTTAATTGAAACAACTTTATTTTTTTTCTGTGTGGTTATTAACAAAAAGCGCGAGAATTTTTCAACAGAAATATTTTGTCGCTAGGCAAATCTCCTACAATTTCTAGAATTCGAATCTTATCTTCTCCTTCCAGTTGACGACTGATAGCAAGAGACGATATGTGTTTCTCTTACTTTTAAACTTTCAGAGTAGGCGACGGACGAGTTGCGCAGTCACTCGAGAATCGAAGAAATTGAAAAATCATCAAAATAACGGAGGAAACTTCTCCGCCCATACAACGGAGAAGTCGAAATTGTTGACGCTCGAAATCGCTCGAGTTCTGCCGGTACTGAGAGAAGTGATTCATCTCTGCGAATTAATATTGGCAGCGAAGTTCGCTGCACAAAGTTCAATCTGTAACTCGAATCGTTCGTGACTCGCTCTATTCGGGACGACGTCATTATTATTCGCGTTTGCGCGCGCGATTGCTCTTAGCACCGTCGTGGAATCGTCGGCGATGGCGTGTCGCAACATACCGCTTCCGCGACTTGCCGTCGCGTATTCTTCGTCGCGATCTCTCCGCGCGACGAAGAAGATCGAGCGACAGAGAGACACCGGAGGAGACGCCGGAGTCAGAGAGCGCCTTAATTCCATTTATCGGTTCGCCATTTTTCGCGATCGCGGCATACATTAAGTCGCCGCGTTGCAACAACGCAGACCCTCGCGATGTACGGTTAGGCCTATGTTTCATTCATGAGCCATAAAGTTCCAGAGGACGGCGCGGCCGCGCGTCGGAAGATCGCGCCGACCTGTGTGCGCGTCGACGTTGCTTCCTCGATCTTCGCCAAGCGGATTTACGTATATACACGCTCGCACGCGGAAACGAAAACGCAACGGTTCTCTTCTATTCCTCAAGCCTCTCCTCCGTTCCAACCGTTTTCCGATTATTCCGAGGAATTACATCGGCCGCGTGTCTCTACCGCGCGAGATATAATGAGACCGGTGTGGGTGCGCCGAGAGAAGTCGTGGAAGGCGGTAATGGGCGACTACAGTTACGTACAAGTTATTGACAATGAGACTGGCTACTGACGGCGAATTACCGCGGGAGAACGCGTTACGACTGTTTTACGTTAGATCGAGAAAATGAACAAGAACTGCGCGCGATGATCATGAGCGGCGCTGTAACGCAAACTCGTTTTATTTTCCGCGAGATTATTATTACGCGCGCGTATAAAACAAACATCTGGATTTTGCATTAAGCATTTTTCTGAAATTCTGTCATTACGCGAGCAAAACATGTCGTCGTTCCGCCCAACAGCTCAATTACCCTCGCGGAAGACGGACGCGTGCAATCCCGTAAACCGCGGAAATCGCCGCGCGATTCTCTCTTCTTTCACGGATGATGTTGCGATTTTTCGCGCGTGAAAAAAGTTTCGCGCAACGGTGCGCGCGCGCCGGATGAGATTAGATGACGAGATGCCCTCCGTCAGTCTTCGCGGAAACGCGGGCAATTCTCGTTCGGGAATCTCGTCGCCTCGTCATTGCGAAAAAACGACGCTATCTCCCGGATATGCGAGGGATGGATTCGCGTCTTCCCCGGCGGCGGCGACGGTTTAACCGATGCGCGGATTGTCTCATTTGCATTTCGCTCTCGAGCGAACTCGAGCGCGGAAAAGGATGTCGGGAACTATACTGGAAAGAAAGGATCCTTGTGCGCTCTCATGTGTCGCGTCGATTCGCCTCGTTTCTCTCACGAGCTTCTCCTCTTATATTCCGCGATACCAGCAGCGTATAAGTTTCTCCTTCCTCATTCCACCCGGTCCTCCTATTCGGCCGACAACGCGTCGTCGCGCGGGGACCACACGAGGTAATCCTGAGTAACCGACCCTGTCTCTTGGTACACAGTGCATTTGACGTCGTTGATGGCCCTCGCCGCCTGCGCCGCCGCCGCTTCTCTCGCGGCGTAACGGCACAGTTACGAGCGAAGAAGACCAGGACCAAACGGCAAAGACGAACAGATAGGATAGAGAGAAAGAATGGGAGACGCGCTCCGTCGTTTCGAGTTACACGAGCCACCGTGACCCATGACGCCAATAATTCCGGGACCATCTTACCAGTTCTCCTTATCTCGCCACTTTTCCCGTTTTCACGAGCTTCTCTCCTCCGAGTGAACTCCGTTATTACGATCGTTCTCGTCCGCTACGCGATACTCTCGGGCCTATCCCTCCCAAGTCCTTAGAATTCCGTCAGGTTCTTCTCCTTACGTTCTCGTTCCCGCGCGCGTATCTCCGATCGCGCGCGCGGTTTTAATACGGGCGTGATCATTGCCGAAGCAGCGGCTGCCGATATCGACAATGAAATCTATATGAAAACGAGTTAATCGCGCGACCTGTGATTAAAGCGCTAAACGAATATCGTCTCCCCTCCGATATTGACCGAAAAAGCGATCGCGGCCGCCGCCGTATCCGGGATCATCGCTTGTCCTTCGACGTGGAAAAATTTCGTCGGCGAGCTGCCTCTCGCCGGCCGCGGCAGTGTAAGGATGAGTGCGCGCGCGTTAAGAATCACGAAGCCCCGGCAGATGGACGATGATGGTCGATAGTTCAAACGACCTCGGGCTTCGGATGGGGTTTAAGGAAGACGCGCGAAAACGAGACGGGGGAATCTTATCGAGATTCCTGGCGGCCTTGCTCGTCGATTTATCATTCTCGCATATAATAGGGTTCGCGCGGATATATTTCGGAACTCGAGAAAAAATCGCCGCTCGCCTTCCCGTCTTCTCTCATTTTCCTCTTTCTCTTCGTCATCGTCTTGCTCTCGTTGGGAGACGAGAGAAATCGCGAGAGAAGGTGACGTTGAACGCCTCATTCTCGCGCGTTATTCTTTTATCCCTGTGTGAGAAACTCGATCCAATCTCCGAGCTGCGATCAATGTGGAGCGCGCAGCGCATTTGTCTACCGTCTGTTTAAAGTTGCAACTTCGTGGTCGGCGACGCGAGGAAGTCGCACCCTCCCCCGCGCGCCGTACCCTCTTCCCGCGGGAAGAAATCCGAACCTCCTCTCCTCTCCGTTTCGCTCCGAAGTGAGCCGGAGGCGAACCGGATACGCCGTTCGCGCGCGAGTCGGATCACCCTTGATCATCCGCGAGCGGTCGTGATGGACTGGACCTTCGGCAATTTTTTCGCGTTTGTCGCGTATCTGATTACAATGGACGGTGAAAGAGAGTTTGCTTCTGGCCTAATATCTCGCACAACTGCGCTTGCGTGAGGCAATAATAGCTACACAGTAATAATAGTATTTCAGTGTGATACAAGAGTTCTCGTTATTCTTATTATTTTTAACATGTTAACTATTACAATAATCTGTTACCGGCGTTACTACATTTTTAGAACAATTAAAATAAGATGGATATCATTAACCCTTCGTGGTTAGACGTCAAAAATAACGACGAGCTAGTCAGACCGGGTCTGTGAGACCCACGCGACTTTAAGATCGAATATCTCGGCGAAAAGTCAATATTTTTTAAATTTCTTTTTTTTTAATCAGAAGTTCAAACACTTCTGCGCCAATAAAAAAAAAAACAAATTGAAAAAATCTCCAGTAGTTTCGAAGATATAAGCATGTGGAAAAAAACTTTTTTTCTAGAAACGCCGATGCGCAATTTCTGAGCGGGTCTGAGAGATTCATGTCTTACCCCAACAAAGGGTTAATTAAAAAATTGTGAACAACATAAATAACTAGAGAACACTGTGAAATAAAAAATGTTTTATTTTACCGTGATTAAAAAGTTTTATTAAAACATTTTTTTATTCAAACATAATATAAAAGTTAAATACTATGTAGAGTAAAAGATCCTATTACTGACAGTGTCCCTATTACTGTCAATCAAAATTTAAATAATTGTTTAAATATGAAAACTACATGTTTAATTTTTATTTGTTTA
>QVNZ01014828.1:0-14880 GCA_014825645.1 Pseudomyrmex dendroicus
GCCATTTAATCCTTCCTGGACAGACTCCAAAAACAGCCTATTATTTGGACAGACTGAGTCCGATAGACCCACGCGACTTTAAAATCGAATATCTCCGCGGAAAATCAATGTTTTCTCACTTTTTTTGTAATCGAAAATTTGAACAATTCTGTGTCGATTAAAAAAAAGGTGAAAAACATTTCTAGTGGTCTCGAAGATATAAGCGTGTAAAAAAAAAGTCTGACAATTGTTTTTTGAGAAAAAATCAGGTGGGTCTGGGAGACCCGTGTCTGTCCGCGAAGGGTTAATGATTGGAGTTCACAGAATTGGACGCGGAGTCAAAAAATTAAAAATTAAGTTCAGTTATATATTGCGGAATCAATAGTTTAAGAGACCGTATAGGAAGTTCCGGCCACGTTTGTTATTTTTAAATAAGCACCGGCTGTACAAAGCGCTCATCTGCGTCGCGCTCCGTATTCTAAGGATTAATTGAAAAGAAATGCTTTATTTCATTCGATCAAAATCTTTTCATTTAAAACTCGCACGATTACCGATAAAATATTCGAGAGGCTAGATGCGGATATTCAAGAACGACGCGTTCTGATTGGTCAATAAGCAACAACACCTCTCTATCGCGCATTATCTCGAGAAAGCGCTTGCTTTCTCCGGAAAGCCAATGAAGTATCAATTCCAACGGATTGCAGTGTTCGATCGTTCGTTTATTTCAGCCTCTTCATAACAGTTTCGTAACACCGAGTCTTTTGTTTTGTACATATATATACGCGAAAGGGGATATTTCATTTGTCGATTTGCCAATCCGGTTCGCGATACCTCGGTTCGCGATACCTCGCTCGATTTATGAATAAACCGCCGATGCCCGGCCGCCATAACATTGTGCCATAATTTTCCGAGAACGCAAACACTAACTTATTCAATTAACTGAAAAGTCAACCCAGTTCTGGCAATCACAATCAAACAGCTGCGGTGGCGTTTTCGATTTGAAAACCCGGATATATTTGATGTTATAGCGCTTTGCGGTTGGCTAACCGCTTCGTGTCAATAAATTGTTGTCATGACAACGACATGCGAGAGTGATCGAAGTTCTGTTGCCAGCAGTTAATTCAATATTTTCCATCATATCCAAGCTTTTCGGAATTTCGAAGTCTTGCGAACGCAAACTTCGACTTCAAAATATAATCAATAATGAATTAATCCTCTTCCCGAAATTGGTTCGGCAAAAGCGCGGATCAGAATGGAGGATGAGGTTTTTCGCGAAACGGGCCAAAATGATATTCTTTTTTCTTTCATGTTTTTTCATGTTTGGTCCGTGATCGATATCACGAATCTTGTTATTATAAGGGAAAGGGTTAATTACGATATGGGAAATAGTCTTTATCTTTAAGAGGAATTGACTGATGCGCTACATTTGATTTAATTTGAATCGAGGTTTTCTCAAGTCCTTGAGAAAATAAGTTAGAAAATCATTCCGCAGCGTTGCGTTTTTTCGGCGTTGCAGATATCGGAAACCGTTTCGTTGATGAAGATCGAGCGCGTCTTCGGGAGGGTCTTTCGAATAACGAATGTTTCCTCCGCGAGATCCGGGAGATTCGACCGTCGCCCGGCCCAGAATGAAGAGGAAAATGGGAGGGGGAAGGGGTGACAAACGTAAAAATGCGATGAGTCAGTTCGAGACGTGTGCGGTTATTTTTCGCGGCGCTTTCTGCCGAGCTAAGCCGCGTCGCGCGTCTTCCGCTTATTCTCCCGCCTGCGGGCTCCTCCAGGTATAAAGTTCGTTGTCCCGCGGCAGAATACTGGCATCCTCCTGGTGAGGGAGGGAGTGAGAGAGCGGGTTAAGATACGATGGATCGGATGTCATGTGGAAGCGGCGGAAGAGCCGAAAGAAGGATGCGGGGGATGGCAGATGGGTGGGAGGACACGCCGGCGGGCAAGACGAGGAACTTCGTTATCCGTCGGATACTCGCTCCTCTTTTCTTCTCGGGGACCGCCGAGAGGTGTGCGAAAAACGGAGATCCACGAAAAATTTACGATCGAGTCACCGTGACGGAGAACGAGAGACGGGAACGAGAGGTGGATGACAGTTTCATGGAAATTGATATAGGTAACGTGCCCCTCTCTGCTCTCTCTTTTTCATCTTCTTACCTGGAAGAAGTAATGCCGCACGCGATAACACATAGACGGTTGAGAAAGCGGAAGGAAGAGATGATAAAGAGAGCACGTACTACGTAGGAGAGACTTTCATGGACACGTTTCACTCTGAGCACATTAGAACATCGATCGGAAAATGTGCGGAGTTATCTCTATCCCTCGACTTGGATTATTAATGAGGGCTTTGATTACATACACGAAATTAATTTTCGCCGAAGGAGCGCGCGAAAATTAATATCGTTGAATACAGAATAGACATGCATAAGCGAGGAAATTCTTTTCGAGAAAAACATTCTTAAAGTTTTTGTTTCAAGTTGCAAAACTCGAGGAGGTAACTGTACAACTGTTAATGAGATTGTTTTCATGCAAGTTTTGCAAGATAAAATAAAAATTTTCTATTCTCTCGTCCAGTCTTTCATTATTTTTTTTTTTTGCAACGTACATTTAACTGGAAATGGAACAACACATTTAAGATGTTTAACAAGCTGTTTTAAACACAATTGCAAAATGTGATTGTAGAAGTTGTTGTTGTACAAATTAAACGGTTTGATTACATTCCGCTCGATCGCTCTGTTTATCACATTCCTATTTTACGGGATTTTCCGCGCGCGAGCGTTTGCCAGATATAAACATCACGGTTTTCGACCGGGCGAAATTATTTGCACTTGTGACGATTTTGCGTGATTTCGAATTCCGGAGCTTTCGAGAGAAACGCGTTCTGTGTCCGCGCAGCGTGAATTTTTGGCGTGAAACCGCTGATTTCACAACATGAACATTTAAGCTACTTTACATGACGCGCTCCGTGATCGGACGCGACACTCCAAACCGAAAAGCTGCCATCGCGCGCGGAAATAGACATTCGAGTCATTATGGACTTTGCGGAATATACCGCGAATTAATTCGGAATATTCGATTGCCGTCCATTTGCCGCTTTATGTTGACCCTAATTGTAAGTGACAAATGAAATTGGACCAGAATATCGGGCGAATTTTTCTCTCTCTCTCTCTCTCTTTTTATCTCTCTTTTCTATGTTTAAAAGTTCGAGATTTTTTATCTGCAATTTTGCGAATTACCAATTGTGTCGAAATGAATTTTTGTAGTGCATATATTGACTCGTATTGGCCCTTTTGCTATTGTTTAAATTTTACAGAGTAATCGATAAATGCGTAACGTGAAACTGTCTAAAATAGAGAAAATAGAAATTAGCAGCACTATTATGATTTGGGGATTGTGTGGATTACGTCATATTATATATACACTATGTACATTAGTGTAAGTATTAATTACCTAACCAGAGTTGCTCAAGAACTCCATGTTTAGTTTACAAGCAGTCGATGAAACAAGATCGACTTCGATAAATATTTTACGCAAGTTGACGATGTGATTCGCAACTTGATATCAAATTATCGGGAATATTTGTCAAATGAATTTTCGCAGTCACGTGAACTCTTCCCTCTTAGATCAGAGCCGGCGGGTTAATGATGCTGCAATCTAAAGCGGAAAGCCAACTATGCAGATTCCGAGGTATTGGGGATTGCGCAGTATGTCGCGGATTAATTCGAAACAGAGGTAATACAAACGCAATTGGTTAGCGAGAGAGAGAGAGAGAGAGCCTGTTGTACACGCGATCGCGTTTGCGATGGTATCGCGCGGGCTCAAGCGTACACACGGCGGAAATTCGCCGATATTATATACATATAACGCATTTGATTTCGGAGTTGCATGAACGTTTCCACAGGCGACGTCATAATATGATTATCGCTCGGTTCGTCTCTCTTTTATTACGTTTCAAAGGAATTTTCCGGCGCGGCCAGATAATCAACAATCACTCGTGAGCGGGAAACGAGAATCCGCCGGATATAAACATAGCTGGAATTATTCGCGCGCGTCCCATCCGCAATTTCGATATTTATACCGGAAAATTCGCAGCTGCTTTACAAAGTGTAGTCATTGACTTTGTAATTGCTATTAATGGACCGACGCGTATGTCAATTATATTAATTTTGCGAGCCGATCATGCAACGCGGCGCGTTTCGGACGCGTCCGGTAATCGTAATACGGTTTCTGCGGCACGTTGCGTCCGAAAGTGGAGCGCATTATGTGCGTGTGTGCGCGTCCGATTTGTACGAGAGTTCTTTCTGTAAAGCTCGCGAGTTGATAATAATGCGCTTTATATACGTTTGAAAGCGCGCGCGTTCGAATATTTTCGAAATCCGACACGATGAGTTTTTACGTGGAAACGCACAGAAGATATCATATTGAAATGCTAATTTAAATTCTCTCTTTCTCTCTCTCTTGCGCAATCAAAATCGATTCTCTCGCAATTCCGAGTTTCGTCAGGGCGCATTCACTGAATATTTTTTATTTATATTCTACGGGGGAAAAAAAGGGTGAAAAAACATAATCCAAGAGCGCACATTATTTTAACATAAAATTCTCCTAATGTTACTCTAATTTAGTTTACACTCGTAGCACGTGCAAGTTTAAATCGAATCGTTTTTTTCTCTCTGTTTCAGGTGAGTCGTCGCAGATTGTCTTACACGGGTTGGTGGTCGATGATCGAGAGCGCATTAATGCGAATCACGCCGAGCGCAGCGCGCACGCGGTTTTCACTTTCTACGTGGACATTTTTGCCCGCATGATGTGCGACTCTATACGCACTCTCGGAGAAAGTGCACGCGAACCTCGTGCGCGCGCGCGCACACATACACATACCGTTACCGGTATGTGCTACATCTACAACGCGATCGGTACGTAGTATAGTCAGCTCTCTTGCTTTTTCACGGTGCACTGCGCCAAGCGGCTTCGGTTGCCGTTCGATAACGGACCGAAGATTGCACGTTAATCGTGTCTATTAATCTCGCGGCTAACGATTTACGTTGGACTTAGACGCGCGCCACGAGTTTTCTTTCCGTTTTGCTTGAGGAAGGCACGGACAAGCACGAGCCCGGTCGTCGACGTGTTTTACTTTCGGATTCACGCGTGCGTTCGCCGCCGCCGCCGCGTGCAGCTGTCGCTGGGGAAATCGCCAGATGCGCCGGTGAACGACCTGAGAAATATTCTTTCTCAGATGACTCAACTTGTTTACCGAATGAAGACGTCATATTTTTCTGTATCGCGTTAACGTTAGATATATCTGATTTCTTCAAGAGTAACTCGAGTCGCCCGGCTTTTGAAATGTTTATCAACGCGGATTCGCGCAAATATAAACACGTTGCTTAAAATACGTTACATTACGTTACTCAAAATTAGACGGGAGAATAAATTCGCTCTTTTCGCGAAAATGCATTTGTATTGATTTTTTTTTTTTTTTGTTTTTTATTTATATGACGATTTTTTTCCGCGCGCCGTTTTCGCGAAATATCTCTGCGCGCGTTATTATTATTCCTCGTTTATCGGATTTCGAGGAGAGGCAGCAAAATTCTCGAGTTTGAACATTTTCGCACTTTGTTGCGCAAAAATTTAATTTCATCTCCATAATTACATCTCCTGATTTTCGATCGGCGCGCGTGCTAAACTGTTATTGATCAACATCCGGTTGTAATTGAATTTCCGCGCAGAGAGATAGTAGGAAATACGCGAGTCGCGCCGCTGCGAGACGCGCGCGTGACACTCTCTTGTCACGCTACACACACGTGTACATCACACAGGATTCTGGCATCTCTACGGTGGAATTAATGACTCCTCGCGCGCGTACAGAAAGGAGGGAGGGGAAGTCGCTCGTTAATTTTCCTCAACCGCCGTGAGGCAACAAAGTGGCACTGATAGCGCGTCGTAATTAAGAGAACTGCTGCTACTTACCATGTCGTTTTCGCGGTTTTTTTTTCGCTCCTTCGGTCTTGAACGAGTGTCCTCGCGATACAGAGTAAAGGGGATGTAAAGGGTGAAATTGTTTACTTACTACGCGCGGACGCGCTCGCCCCGGACACGTCGTGTTAAATATGCCAATACCGTTGAATAACACAAACGTTATCATTTGTCGTTTATTTTCCGCAATAGAAGTACGGAGAAAGGGCGGCCTGTTCTCGAATGTCGAGAGAGAAATTACTTCGAGTTTCAACAGCATATATCATCGAAAGAAAAACAAGGGAAGCACAGTCTTGTTAATTAACAACGAAATCTCTCTGCGTAAATTCTGCAAAAAAAAAAAATAATCGACGTAAAAGTCTTTTTCGCAAAAATCCTCAAAGAGAAACGAGATACCGCGTTTATTTTATCTCTCTGACGAGACTTATAAAAGTGTCTTTTAAAGCTACAAGGCGCCGCCTCATCGATCTCCGATATGGCCTGTATTTGCCCGATTACCACCAGAGAACTCGAGAGATTACTTCTGAAGAGAGCTCTAAAGTAATAGCCGGCACGAGTACGCGCGCGGAATCTCGCGCGAAATTTCTATCGCCGAATTTCGGAATCAACATATCGATGTTTCTCCGATGTGATTCCTCGATCCTCCGCGGCTAATGTAATTTCTCCCAACTCGTTCCTCTTGGAACGAAATTGCCTCGGATTAATTGGAAACATATTTGATTTTATTGATATATACAATCTCGCGACAGAGTGTGACACAGGTACGTGTGTCGCGATTAACGCAATATTTAATATTAATCCTTTGTGGACCGATTTTCGGAAATACCTCCTAGTTGAACTGACTGGGTCTGTGAGACCCGCGCGACTTTAAAATTAAACATCTCTGCGAAAAACCAATATTTTTCAATTTTGTTTTGTCAAATCAAAAGTCGAGCGATTCTGCATCCATCAAAAAATCAAATTGAAAAAAATTTCTAGGAGTTTCGAAGATATAAGCGTTTGAAAAAAACTAATTTTTATTAGAGACGCCGATGCGCATATTTTAAATGGGAGACACATGTCAGTTCACGAATGTTTTTGTTACATAGAATTATATATTATTTTACAATATATTATTATATTTAATTAAATATTATATACATATGTAATATTAATAGTTTTAACAAAAACTATTAATATTATTTGTATTCTAGAGCGACACGTTATTTATTGATATTTCAGTTATTTTTAAAAACATTGTCCTTTCAAGTACACCTTTCAAATAGTGCAAATATTTATTTTTTATTATTTTACAGTTAATCGATAAGATCTTATCTTTGAAGTTTTAACGATTTTGTTACATACTTTATATTATGATGGATTTCGTTCGGTTTGTCACACAACATAATGGATTCACTCAAGGATTTGTTTTCACCTTCGAGCGAATCGACCGAGTCGGAGCGCCGAAAAAACGGGAATGTGTAACTGTATATTTTCATTTGTGTGCTGCGCGCGGTTCTTTTTGCGGGGTTTGCTTTTTCTGTCGCACCGGAAAGTAACTGGTGAAAAAGGGATTCGCATGTACGTCGTTGCTTAAAAAAAAGCGTGTTAGAGTGCCGGCGAAACACGCCGGCACTCTAAATTACGCCCGTGCTTTCTCACCAGAGGCAAACAGAGCGCATTGCTTGCTATTAAGAAGACATTGTATAATCTTATGTATTATTACGACAAACGTGTCTTGCGAGAATGTAGAATATTATTTTTAAAGCTTTGTTCGGAGGCGACTTTTTCTATTTTTTTTATTTTTAAGCATACACGCGTAATATTTAACTTTTTAATTAATTAACAATGTATAATATTTGATCCTATAAATATATTGTATAATATGTAAATTTATTTTTTCACAAATATACATAGTATAATATTTAATTAATTTTACACACGCACACACGCGCGCAATATTGTATTTTAAATGGTCCATAAAATTTAGTTATGAAATACGATAAAAGTGTCCGTTTCACACGAAGCTGGGATCGTTAATTTTAATTAATCAACTCGTTGATGAAAAATATCGGTTTTCTTCGGATCGAACTCTCGTTTCCAATCCGATCATAATCACTGCGAAATTTAACATCTCCGAATGTTCTCGTGGTTCTTGAATTAAAATCCGATGCGACGTGTTCCGACTCAATTGAGCGAATTACTTAGAAACATCAGTGAAGTTCTTTTTCCTTAAAATACGACCGATCGATAACAGAGCGGGAATAACCTTATGAAATTAATTGCCGCCATTTGTCATTTTATCAATAATACCATTTGCACACGAACGTGATGGTCTACAACGTACGTAGCTTTCGGACAGTTATTGACTTTTTACGAGTTTATTCAAATTTAAACAATCGGCGCAGTTAGATTGTTTCTTTATTAGAAACGAAGATGGAAACGGATATTTCGTTCTCTCGATCGGTCGGAATATGCGTTTCAAAGTCGTAGAAAGACATAAAGAAAGAGAGACTGAGAGAGAGAAAGAAACATCGTTTCGCCGATCGTTCGTAAAATCAACGTGACCGTTTCCGACTGTCCTTGCGCAAATGTTCAGGATCGCAAGATAAACGATCCCAAACAAAACAATACAGTGCGAAAGCTTTCAATTCGCTCTCCTAAACTGCTGCAGCTCGTCGCGTTACTCATTTTAATGTTGCACGTTTTGTTTTTATTTCTTTTGCTAAAAATATATGCATGGCAAAATCTCTATCATTTTATAATTACGTCCGTTGATGCGAAATTGAAAAAAATGGCGCATTAAAATTTTATTCTTCAGTGGACACGATTATTAATTAATTTTTTTTTTTGAAAGTCGATACAGTCTAGAATTACGAGAGAAAAGTATTTTTCCTTTTTTATTAATAATATGGAAATATTTCTCAATTATTAATTTTTTCACTCCGCTTGTATAGAAATGTCGATATGCCGACAACGGTGACGTTATTATACAATGCAATTTCGATTTATGATAAATTAATATTCACGAGATTACTTTTAATAATTTATTGCATTTTTGTGGAAGATTATTAATCGTGTGTGTGTGTGTTCTCTCTCGGGAAAAATTTTTGCGAAACGGATATTCTTTCTGAGGCAAGTATGCAACGTAATATTCTTTCGGATCGGCTCTTCCGGTTACCTATATATTCTCTTTGATCGTTACCTCAATCGGGGTATCGTGAATCTGTAATCTTAACCGAGAGAGAAACGAGAGATATTCATTAAATTCAATATGGGAGAAAAAGAAGGGGAAATAATTTTTTATCCGGGAATTTTAACTAGGTTGACAGCGATTGAAACCGAATACGGTTTTCGTCGATCGCGAAAATTGGAATTATATTTCTCCCAATGGAAATACGCACGCAAACCGCAATCGATAAAAAGCGTTTCTCTCTCTCTCTTTCTCCCGGATCGACGTGCAGAGATGTTTGGAAGAGAAGAAAGGAAAGAAAGCACGGAAGAGTTCGAACGGAAGTGCATGCGAACGCGCGTTCCGAGAGTCAGGAAGTGCACGTCGTTACTTTCACGTGAGGATCGAGTTACACGGGCTGGCGGGTCGTCGCTGTTCGGAAATTTCGGTCTCGCGCAGGGAGAGGAGCGCGCGCTCGCTCGTTCCGCTCGAGATTCCTTTGCGTCCGGAATGCAGACGAGCCGCGGCGTATGTAGGAACGAACGAACGAACGAACGAACAAATGAATGAACGAACGAGCAAGCAAGCAAGCGAGCGTAGCGTAGCGCCGCTCTGTGCACCACAAAATCGTAGGTTTACGCCATAAGAATTTTAATCTCGGCATTTTTAGGATAAACGAGCCTCGAGAGAAACTTCGCGAGTTGGTTCTTTGAACTTTTGAATTCTTTTGTGCATTGCGTTATACAATCTATGGCGGTGCAACGTGCGGAGACAGAGAAAGAGAGAGAGAGAGAGAGAGAGAGAGAGATATGCGATATACAAGTACAGTCGCGGACTTCAAAAAAGAATCAGTGTGTGAAATCGCACACACGGAAAGAAATTATTGTGATAACTTTTTTTCACGTATTACATAATTTATCTGAAATGCGCGCTCCGCGGTGTGGTATCTCACGAATTTTTCCCGCGAGGCGCGAGAGCGCTTACGTCACGCACTTCCGTGTAAAACTCCGTAATCCGCGTACGCGAGTTTCCGCGTAAAATGCGGAACGTGCCGCACGCGGGAAAAACGAGTTTCCGCGCTCTGAAACTTGTCCTCGGAAGCTGCCAATTATTATTCGCGCGCGTCTCAAAACGAGACGAAGCCGCTCAAATCACATTTGTCGCGACGAACATCCGGCAGTTAGCAATCGATCAGTCACTATAGTTTTGAAAAACACAGTTTGTTGTCATCTCACGTTGATTATCGACAACTCGCGGTGCTTCAATAAATTATTTACTTATCCGAACTCCATGATCTGCCTTTAATCTCACAGAATATTGGAAATTTAAATAAAAAAAAACAAAAAATGACACCGAATAACCATATCAGTCTTGTGTGACAACGTAATACGATGAGCTCGCTTTTTCCTACAAAAGAACGAAAGAGCTCTTTTCTTTCCGCATCCTTTTTCCGCGCGCGCGCGCGCGCGCACGTGTATGTGTGTGTGTGTGATCCTTTTGATATGCGGTTTGCGCACGTGAGACGAAACACTCGCTACGCCATGACAAAGGACATGAATCTTGCATGTAGTCCGTCAATAGTGCCGCCCGAGTAGAATTCGCGACGAGCGCGCCCGTCGGTTGTTCGGTCGCAGCGAAGCTGAAAAAGGAAATTGCGCGACGGAAAAAGGAACGCCGCGGCGGCGGAGACCGCAGTTCCTCTAATTGGCACGTCGCAATTCGTTAATGAGACAAGATAATGCATTGTTCGCCCGACCGCGGGAGTGCTCCCGCGGTGCGTGTGTACGTCAGTCGCGATAGTCGACCGCGATCGTTCTGTCCGACCCTCTTCTCGTCAACCTGCTCTTTGCGCGTCTGTCGTGTGAAACGTCGAGGTAAAGAGACGCAGTCGTATTTACGAGGGTGAATTCGCGTGCGCGAGAGAAGGTCCAAATAAAAGGACCGGATTTAATTGAAATTTACTGATGGCGAAAAGGGACGGACGCGTAAATCTTCTCGCAAATCAAGAACTTGCGCGCGCGCGCGATAGTTTGTGGCTTTTCACGTCTCGTTTGTGAGGTTTATTTCGTTGAATGGTGTGTAATCTCTGCTGTTTGTCACTTTCAAGAATAACATTTCACGTTGTTTATTATTTCCGAAGCGCAAAAGACGCTTTTGACAAAGCCGCGCGTTTCTCTATTGAAAACTTGGGGGGGGGGCGAGGGGTGAGGGAGAAACGATCGAGCTTTCGCACTTGACGTTCGCGCTCGATTTATACGGCATTTGCGGAACAGCAAGCTGGAAAGATTGACGCAAATGAGAACGGGAGGAAGATTGCATGAACAAAGATTTATTATTTCCTTTTCATTCGGTCTCTCTTTTCCTCGCTTTCTCTAGATAAAGTCTATTTGTATTAATGAATCGCGCGCTCCCTCTTTCTCGATCATTCGAACGCGAATCGATCTTTGCTCTCTGAAATTTCAAGACCTCGCTGTTGAAAATTCCGCTTTTTACATCACGCGGGTAATACATATGTAACGCTGTTTTACATGTGCAAATAAAATTTTATAAATTGGACAGACGCGCGAGAGAGATTAATTACATGGTAATTCATTTAAACTCTGAAAACCAAGAGAGAGAGAGAGAGAGAGAGAGAGAGCAATTCATTCGGGTCACGCTCGTTGTAACTCGTAGAAATCGATAGTTTTACGTCCAACATTTATAATGCAAACTAAGTGTGAGATTACACATTCAAAACATGTAGTCGCCATAAAGCGCAATAGCTGTTTAAACCGACGAAATTCCGAAATACACACACACACACACACATACAGATCAGGAGTGCCGGAACGTGGTTTTCACTCCGGCGTATAAAACGAATTACGTTTGCATGTCATTAAGCCCGGTTGCGGATTTAATGAATTGAGATAATTAATGTGGCAAATAATAATAATAGCGAATGTCATTTAATTAAGGTTATTAATAAAGTTTTGCAAATATTCGCGGCGACGTGCCCGTATAAATAATAAAGCGCGCGCGAAACAATTCCAGAACTTTGCGCGCAACAATTCCAGAACTTGCGCGCTTTCGAATCGCATCCGAGCGAAAGAAGGAAAGAGAGAGAGAGAGAGAGAGAGAGAGAGAGAGAGAGAGAGAGAGAGAGAGAGAGTCGAAATGACACGAATGAATACGTCTGGGTATGTACATATATATATATATATGTGTGCTTCTCGAATAAACGAGAAGTCGATACACGCGCGAGTTAAACGAAATACCGAGACTAACGAGACCGGCAACCGATACGGTACGATGGTTTTACCGAGATAGAGACGGAGAGACAGAGAGCGGCTAACGACGTACATCGAGAGGACGGAAGGGAAATCATGCATGGAGCCATACGTGCACTCCCGGAAGTGTGCGTGGATATACATGTGTGTGTGTGTGTGTTATATACGTTTTTTACCGCGTCTCATGTGTGCGTCCGTTGTAATGAGCTCGGGCGAAATCCGCGTTCGGATTCCGCGCCGTGTTCGTATCAACGGCGACGATCCGTGACGGAGAGGAAGCGCGGGGAGGAGGGGACTTCGATCCTCCGAAGTCGTAAATCATCGGATGCCGAGTTAGCTCGGAAAGTACTCGCTCGTTTTATTCGGGAACGGGAGAGACATTTTCGCGGTCGAAACGGCAGCGACGTAGGTTATATCATAACGCGCGCTTCGTCGTGCGCGCTTTTTTCCTCTCCGACCGCGTGTTTTTCTCCTCTCCCCGATATTTTATTAACCTTCGACCGAGATATGCGGGGGACCGGTCGTAAAACGATTCGCACCGAGAGAGAGAGAGAGAGAGAGAGAGAAAGAGAGCAGCGAGTTATGCACACGAGTCGTCGGCGAAAAAAAATTTCAATAGATCAGCATTCGGTTCGCGATGCAAAAAACCAGAATTATCGATTGTGAAATGTTCGCGATAATGGAGATGTATTTTCGGTAATTTTAACCAGAAAATATCTCTCAAAGTCTCGCATATTTGCAAAGTCGTAATTTCGCAATTTTCTTCTTTTTTGTTTTTTTTGTTTTTTTTTTTATCGTATCTCGCAAACGGAATATAACACACCGAACGAGCGGAGACGCGCGTTACATTGCAACACGATCGTTTCGCAGTCGTGTGTATCCAGGCCGACGCAATCGCGTAGTAAGGACTATACTTCATGCGAACGTGCACAGTCTCCTTCTCCTTCTTGTTTCCTGTTTGCGTCGTCTCCTTCGTCGTATCGTAAACGAGGAGAGACGCAGCGAGATTCACGTGAGGACTTGTGAAATTTATACACGATATACACAGGATGTCCTATAACCAGGAATACGGTATCGTTTTATTAGAGACATTTTTCGTATCAGAAATCGTATACACGCGCGCAACGTCGTCGGAGTTTCAATTTCAAAGAAGTTTCGAAAGATCAATTCTCTTTGACTTTACAGAACGGCGATTTCAAATTGAAATCTATATTCGACCCAATTCGGATTTAAAGTATTTTTTTTTTTTTTTTTATCTCGGTGAGACAAAATTATCGAATTAAAGTCCAATTTAAGTTAAACCGTTTGAGATTAATTGTAGAATAAGGCTTCGTTATCCGATTATTATTAAGCTCGAAAAAATTCTCGCCGAGTTCAAACTCCAATTTCAAATTAGATATATAAAGAGGTCGGTGAGATCCATCGCTGTGATGTCGTCGTCCTATAATGAAGCAATCACCACACGCAACATTTCCCGCGCGCTTCTCTAACGTGGTTTTGGCAAAATGCATGGTGCATCGATAGAGAGAGAGAAGCGGGGGGGGAGGGAAACATCACATATCTACGGCAATTTATTGAGCCGACGTATGTACGTCCATATGTATCTGAGCGTGGATACTGCACTCGATCCGAGGTTTGACCGATGGCCCGCGCGCGGCCCGACATATTCGCGGCGAGACACGTACGAATCGTCTCGTTTCGCGATTTATGCGATCACCGCGAACCGTCACCGGCCGTTCGCGTCAAGACGCGAAGGATGCTTTACCGGGCACGCGCATATAAAGCACGCTTGCGCTAATGCACGAACGCTGTTACACGCCGTTCGATTCCGTTGCGCGTGGTCAGCTGCCGCAAGGCAGACTCCCGGCGGGACATTGGCGTCGATATGACGTGTCCTGTCGCGTCCGATTTTGATCTTTTGTTTTTTTTTTTTTGGAGAAGAGCGTATCGATATTTTTATTTGTTTAAGAAAAACATCAGCGTATCCGACAAGCATCGTTGAATCATAATCGGTAACAAATAGGAAGATTAGATATTCGATCTGTGCCCAGACGATTATATTGAAATAACAGAAAGTATGTAAGGAAAAAAAAAATGTGCTACGGTTTCGCGTCGCAGAAATAAAAGTCGAAATCTCAGTGTAAATATCGAAAAAAGAGCAGTCAATATTTTATTTCAGTAAACTGTACATACGCACTTGTTTGTTATCTTTTCCGTTCCCGGTATATTTTATTTAGAAGAGTTCCGTATTTATATAAAAACGTGTACACGAAACGTGTACGCACTGGGTCGAGTCGAAATTAAAAAAATTGGCCGCGCTTTTATAATAAATACGCTGTGAAAACAGGAGCTTCCGGTTTTCGTTTCGAATGATATAATATACAGCCGGATTTTGTGCACTGAAATATGAAACAACGATACCGAGCTCCTATTTATTTAATTTAACGCGCGCGTATAACGCGTCGTCATTATCAAAATATTTAAATTATACTTTCTCGCGCGGACTCGTGA
>QVNZ01014870.1:0-24134 GCA_014825645.1 Pseudomyrmex dendroicus
AGTTTTAATCCAGCGAATCTCTATGTTTTCTGTGAACGATATGATATCTTGTCGGTAACGCAGTTTACAACTTTACCATTCATTTCATTCTTATAATTGTGATATAATCTTTGTAAAAAAAAGGACAATAATTATTTAACACAGAAACAAACTGAAATATCTTAGTAGATTCAAGACATAAATCTAATGTAATTTCTCGTTGAAATATTTTTAGTTCGCCGTATATCTGAAAGATGGCGATAAACGATACGGCGGCCATTTTCTCTCTCTCAACGAGTTTCGTTCTTTCGTCGTTGGCTGCAAAGAAGACAGCATGGTAATGTATATTATGTTTTCTAACGTTAATCCGTTAAAATTGCAATAATCCGCGATAAATCGCGACAAATTAATACGTGCTCGTTTCACAGAACTTTTATTTGATTCGACAGTGCGAATATTGGTCAAAAATTGTGCGACCATGTAAAATCACGTTCGTCTAGGTTAGATTATGCTGTTCGGATAGGAATGGCAATTTGGTCGAATAAAATGTACAATTCTTTATTCGCATGTGAACTAACTCCTATTGTCTTTTTATTTGCAGAGTCGCGTTCGAACGAAGACGGTCAAAAAGGCCGCAAAACTAATCATAGAAAAATATTATCCTCGATTGACTCTGGATTTCCATACAAACAAGCGTATATGCGAGGAAATAGCAATTATTCCTAGCAAACCACTGCGCAACAAAATTGCTGGGTAAGTAATAATGTCAATAAAAATCTCGGACTTTTGAGACTTATTTTTCAATTTTGTTAACCTTATTTATTGTCTGATACATATGGTTAAATCTGCGTCAGACTGATACGTTAAAAATAAGAGTACTCCAACTTTGATAGTAAAATTAAAGTAATTAAATAATTACTATTTTCTTGTCTTTTGTCTGTAATTAGCCTCAAAAATAATTAAAATTTTTATTGTGCTAGTTTTCATTCTTTGATACAGATTATTACTATAATTGTATTAATAACAAATAAATGTGGTTATTGTTAAAAAAATGAATAGATAAATGTCTAATCTACTAGTGATAAATTAAATACAAATATGAAATAAATTGTATAAAATAATTGCGTGAAACTTTCTGTAATTTAATAATACAATTGAACATAACCTTTTTCATTACATTGATTGTCTTGAATTTTTGTCAGATTCGTTACTCACCTGATGAAGAGATTGAGACATAGTCAAGTACGTGGCATCTCCATCAAGCTGCAGGAAGAAGAGCGTGAACGCCGTGACAACTATGTCCCAGAGGTTTCTGCTTTGGAGCACGACATTATTGAAGTCGATCCGGAAACCAAGGAGATGTTAAAGATGCTGGAGTTCAACAACATCACTGGACTCCAACTTACACAGCCAGTACCACAGTTCAGCAGGCGATCTTAATTGTTTTTTTTTTAATTATAACAAATAAAATTCAAACTATAAAAATATGATCTTGCACTTTTCAAATAAACTTGCAAACTGACACCTTAAATATCCTCTAAATATATTGTCCTTTCACAATAAGTAATCTCTACAACATAAAGTTACTTAATAATTTATAATGTTGGTAATCAATAGTCCAGTAATATTTTGAATTTTAGAGTGTTTAAAGTTGCAAGTTTGTTCGTATATTTCCAACCACTAGTGGAAAATATTAAATGCATTTAACATTAGATCTCGAAAATGATACGATTTAGAAAAGCATTAAAAAAAAAAAATAAATGCCGACATGATGCGCGTGCGCCTGATCGCCATGTCAATTGCATAGAAATGAAACGCGTGATGGTCGTCTGTTCCGCACTGTAGGACCGAGTATACGTTTCGGACGAAAACGTCTGTCCTCGTCTGCTCCGATCGCTATGCGAGGCATAAATAACCGTCAACGTACAGTTCTATGATTATTTTACAATTTGTGAATTCGCATCACACACGACAACGTACGGATAATTAGATTATTGCACATGTGCGCTGGCATTTATTGTTAATCGTCTCGTCAGTCGCGTCAGTTTATCGAGCCGCGTTTTGTTTCGTTTGTCGTTCCGATTTGATACGACGATCGTTTCTCTAACCGCTCGCAGTATTTGATATCGTCGCCGAAAGATTACATCGCTAATTTAGTGAACTAGTCTCGCTTTAGATAGCGATATTTCTCACGATGTCAACCGCGAGACTGTAGCGTGGGGAGGGATAGGAGGGTTACAACTACATCCCTGACGCATCGCATCGGCCAGGTGCAGCTCGAACGTTTCTCGGTACCCTCGCGCGACCGATCGCACATTGTGACGCATGAGGATCCGCTTGTCTGGTCGCTCGGTGATCTGGTTCTCGAACAATGCGCTACGCGCGAGGGCAGGGAAACGATAAATGAATTTGCATGGTGCAACGAAATCGAATTGTCAGCGTGGACCAGTCCGGATATTCCGGAGAGAGGTCGCTTTCTCCTAAATCGCGTCGTTGCATCGCCGTATTCAGACCAGGCGTATTCGTCGCGATTCCCATGCTAACGTAAACACATCAATCAAAGTGCGCTGCGAGTCGCGCAATTCTACGCGTTGATCGTCATTACGCGCGCCGGCGATCTATCTTTATGGGAGACGAATCGGCGGCGGCGTCGGGCGTTTCGCGCGACATAAATTCGGCGGCGTTCAATAAATTCGCGTTTGCGACGAAAAAGCATTGCCCTGCGCGAACCCGACGCCTTCGACAAGAGTCGGCCCTGGTCGGCCGTGAGACGAGCTTGCGCGCGCGCGCGACCTAACGTTGACATCCAAGGCTAGGGACCTAGTGCCAACCTAGCGCAACCTCGTCGCGCTACGGTGGAAAGGAAGGTTCGGACAGGCGCGCGGGATGCAGAAAGAGAGACGGCGAGCGAAAGGGCGCGACGAGTGAGACCCGCTCGTGCGTAAGAGAAAGAACCGAGCGAGGAAGCGTAGCGGTTTGCTCCGGCGGCGGCGGCGAGAACGCGCCGGAGCGCTTCGTGACTAGTCGAGGGACAAGGAGGGAAGGTTCGCACACACGACCCGCAAGAGAGTCAGTCGACTATTAGTGGTCTGTGACTCTGGTGGTGGGCCGACCACCGCAGGAACCGAGCCCGACGCAGCTCGGTCGTGCTCGGCCGGCAGTCGAAGCCAGTCGGCCGTACCGCGCCGTTTTCCTCGCCTTCGTTCGCGCGCTGCGTCTTCTCAGTACGTCGTAAGCTGTGCAACGCGATACAACAGTCCTCGCGTACAAATCCGCTTGTTTTGCTCATTTTCGTTTCTTTTTTCTTTTCATTAAAAGCGACGTAACAGTGCCCACGTTACCTCGCGCTATGTGACGGACATCACGGGACACCGCGGTGTGTACGCCCCCCTCCCTCCCCCCCGTCTCTCGTACGTGTCGTACTCCTTTCTCGATTGTATTACCTCCTCTCCTCTCCGCTGACTGTACTCCGATCTCTCGCCCTTTACCGAGACCTACCCCACCTCCCTCCTTTATCTCCTCTCCCGCGATATTCCCCTCTCGTTCCTGCCCTTTCCCCTCTTCTCCTCCTTGTCTCCGCCGCCCCGTTGTGGAAAAAGAGAAAGACGTACTGCCTCGTAAGCGATCGTATTTGACGACAACGACGACGACGACGACGACGACGACGACGGGTAGGCAGCCACGAGGAAGGCCTCGTGGAGAAGCGTAACCTGGAAGAAAAATGGAGTGCCCGCACCTTGCTCAGAGCGTGCGTTTTGGCGATGACAACGCGGAGGGTTCGAACTGTGCTGTGAAAGATCTGCCCTTCGTCTGCACAGGTAAGGAACTCGTACAAAGCCCCAAAGGAGAGAAAGAGAGAGCTTATACTGATTCTAAGCCAGTTCGGGCGAAGCGAAAAGAGACAGACGGACGGATGGACGGACAGACAGACAGACAGACGGATGGATGAGATAGAGGGAGCGGACTCGTCTCTCTCCAAACCTAGGCCTTTCCTCTCGCTATTTCTTTCCCTTTTCTTTCTTTCGCTCTGCCCTTACTCTTCGTTTTATTCTCCTCATCCTCTCAATACACGCGACGCTCTCATGTTCACACAAAGACACACACATGCAAGGCTTGCAGCAGCTCTCTCTCTCTCTCTCTTTCTCTCTCTTTCTTTTTCTCTCCGCGTCCCTTTCTCCGTCTCTACCACGTTGGATCCCGTGCCACGCTCCTCGTTTCATCTCTCTCTCTCACATGACCCAGGCCCCGGCCGTTCCTCTCGCGGCCTTGAGCCGTCGTGGCGTAGACTAGACGGAGCGGATCGCCGCTATTTCCCTCAGGAAACGCGTTTTATACGCGTTTTCACGATGCCGATATATCGCCTGAATTTCTCCGTTTGACGCACGAAGCCACGAGAACGAACATTGTATCGCCACGCGAGAGTACCGTGCATACTTTCTTTCTCTCTCTTTCTTTCTTTTTTGTCTCTCTCTCTCTTTCTCTCCGAGCAATATTCACGCATGAGACGCGAGCGAGCGAGCGAGTGGTATAACACGAGTTCTTCGTACGTATGTGTGCGCGCATGTGTCTGTGTATGTGTGTGTGTGCGCGCTGTTTCTCTCTCGCGCGGCGTGTTCGTGGTCCCATGGCTCGTTCCGCGTGCGAGAACGCGACGGCGTGATCGGGTGATGGTGTGGTATGCGCGTGTGCGTCGTCCTGCTGGAAGTTCTCAGTATGCGGCGCGCGGTCGTCATTGGAAAATCAATACCAGACAGCACTAATCAGCTGGCTTCGAGAGATCTATCGTCATTAGAACTCGCCGGCTAACGGAGCCGCTCCGAACTCCTCTCTGCTTCCTTTCTCTCGAAGGCGACCGCCTTTTCTCGCTGTGCGAATCGCGTAAGAATCAGGAGAAAAGAATGGCGTAAGAATAAGCGAGACGTGTAAATGTGATAATATTGTGGCATCCGCGCGGGGAGCAATCGATGAGTCGATTGCGCGGCGCGAAGAAAAACGGGATTTACCATATATGTATGCGTGCTTGTGTGTGTGTGTGTGTGTGAAATACACAGGACCCTTGTCCTTCGAGTCAGAGACGGTTACGTTGGTCGCAGTGGCTCTGTAGTTATCGATTAAAAAAAAAACATGCAAACGGAGCGATCATTACCAGAGAGGGGCTGCGCGCTGTAGAGACAACAGAGCCGTTCGTCGTTTAGAAAAACACAGTTCGGGCGAAGTTGATTGAAATTCAATCGACAAAACCGTTTCTCTTTCTCGCGCGGAGATTAATAACGGAAGGGGTACCGTCATTAGCGTCAATCGCGGAGAGATACGTTTCGTAATATCGAGCCGAAAGTCGCGAACACAGTCGTCCCGATGATTACAAAACTCGATAATAGCGGACGAAGTGGTTATCGCTGACCGCTATAGCGATAGTCGCGTTTCAAGTCGCGGCGTTTACGAAACAATGCACGACCTGCAGATAGGGGGATTCCCGGCGCAGTGGGGAAAGGGAAAGACAATCGTCGAAGAGAAGCAAGAGAGAGAGAGAGAGAGAGAGAGGGGGGAGGGAGAGAGGGAGAGAGAGTTGTCCCTCGGAAGCCGTGAAATTAACGACAGAGAGCCCGTTTCTTCCCCGAATCTCCTGGTGCGATCCTCTCGGCGCCTCGCGCGGCCGGGCTTCTCTCCTTTCTCTTTTTGCGCGACCTCGGGACTATATTTATCCGAAACGGTACGCGTTTTTTTTTTTTACTCCCCCTTGCGTATTTACACCGCCTTTCCTCCCTCCCGCTTCATCGGTTCCAAAACCCCCATGGATCGGCGCAATTGAAGTAGCAAGTGGTAGACACATCGCGGATCCCGCTCCGGTTTGGCCGATTGCGCTCGACGCGATTCGCTTCGACCGTGTGTAATATCGTCGATATCTTATGTAAGTCGATGCCGCATCGATTCCTGGCATCGTTCGCGACGTCCGCTTTTAGCGCTGTGTGTTATTAGCTACAGATATTCTCTTCCTTCTAATTTTTGTCTTTTTTTTCTTGTTTCTTTACTCCTTTTTGTACTCGATTTAATAACGCGTGTGTATCGAGAACACTTTGATTAGTTACGCATGGAACTTTACTGACGAGCGATTACGGACGATGAAGCAACAACTTTGACTTATCGAAACACACACATACACACATACACACACAGAGAGAAGGTGTGCTTCCTTCTAAGAAGCCACCGAAACGGTGGACGTGTAATTTGATTTGTTTTTACACTGCGCTCTGATTTAATATAACCGCGCACTGCGAACGACGATTCGAATTGACGGCTGCGATTTTCGAGCTACGGCCGGTCGTTACAGCTGGAATTGCGGTACGTCTTTCTTCTCGCCGCGCGCGCGATAAGATGGTGGGGGTGTATGTGTCGGTAGAGAAACAGCGCGAGAACAGACTGCCGTCAATTTCGGGCGTAGGCAACGAAGAGAGAAAGAGAGAGAGAGAGAGAAAGATTGTTAATTGAAGAACGGCTTGTGCTTGGAGACGTAATGAGTCATTAATTGTTGCAAATTATTTTATACGTATCGTTAGTTCTCAACATTGAGCGTAATCAGCTATCTATGTTAAATTTGAAAATATCTCTCTCGTTTTCTCTCTCTCTCTCTTTTTTTTTTATTTTCTCTTTCTCCAGACCTTCAAGCTTCGACGAATGCGTGATAAATTGTTCCGTTTTTATCCGTTGCAGAAATACATAGCGCGGCTGTATGTCAGTGTTTTTCTGCAAGTTTGTCTGTTTTCGGAGAAGTTTGCGATTAATTTAAAACCGAAAAGAAAAGAATAGAACATAAAAGACAAAACAGACCTGCGAGGAAAAAGGAAATGCCGCCATTGTTAAAGATGAACGTAAAAAGCGCTCGAAGAGATTTCACAAGATGGTGCGTCCGCGATAAGACTGTAATGCGCATTAGTCGGGCGTGAATCCTTTATCTCGCCTCGAAAGAAGAAAAGAGGATGACGTTATCTATTAATTACTACTAGAAAGGAAAAAAACGGGAGGAAAACAAGTAACGCTCAAATGTGTCTGATTGCATTATTAATAACAATTTTATTTTTACATATCGTCGCTCGCACAAAGTTTCCTGTTCCCACGCTATTGTAAAAGTATATACGTCTGTTTGTCGAATCCGTTTGTATCGTCGAATGAATAAAAAAATAGTTGTGAATTGACGAATTTCGACACGACGAATTTAAACACGGAGCGACACAGAGAGATAAAAGATAACAGCGTTTGAATACATGACAAAGCTTAAGTAACAATAAACACACAATACACGTATGTACACACGCGGGCAAATGCATCGCGCAGTGTCGTAGGAAGAGATAGTACGTCACTGGCGATGAGTCAGTACCTTCCCCTCCCTCCCTGACAACGGACGCGCACTTTCCTCCCCCCGCGAGCGTTTCATTACTCAACAACACGATACTATCGGCGATAGTCGTCGAAATTCGCGATGGTTGCCTTCGGCAACCTGTCACGAACATTTGCCTCGAATGGTCATCGATATGCAAATATGTTCTCCAAAAACTTACCGTTCGCTTTTGGAACCGATAAATCAATTCCTCTTTTTAAAATTTCATGTCTCATTAATACGTGGGCTTGTGCAAATGTGTTAAGAAAAAACTTGCTACACACACACACACACACATAGAGAGAGAGAGAGAGAGAGAGAAAGAGACAAAGGAATTTTTCTTAAATATTATATAGTCTGGTCTTTTCACAAATATTAGAACATTTTTTCTCTAAATATTTTATTTAGTCGAGATCAATATCTCTTCTTGTTCAAGTATCTCCTTTTATTTTTAAGCTGTCGAGAGTTCGCTATTTTATACGCACTTTGTGTTTCTAATCAAGTTTTCCAACTAATCCGAGTGATTCTTCGATATCATATCGATATCTCGAGCGATATTTAATCGTAATGCTATACGTGTCGCTTAATGTATATCGACTTGTTCTTTCAACAGGCTTTGTCAGCACGTTGTCATGCACGTGGGCGATACTTCGATGAATAAAAATACCGAGACTTCTTCGGTGTTTCCTCGTCGTATTATCGCCGGTCACACGAGAACGTGTCGTCACGATTAGCGTCGCGATAGACTAGGCGAGAGAGCGGTTCACGCTCGGCGAATCGCGACGTATCCGGCGACGGATCGATTTAAATGCCTCGGCGGAATCGCGCCGCAGGAGTAGTAGTCGCTATGTGCGTTCTCCTGAGAGAGGGAGAGGAAAAGAGAGAGAGAGAGAGAGAAAGAGAAAGGAAGACAGAGAAAAAAAGTATCGCCCCTTACGCACTATAAAAGGACCCTCGTCCGAGCCGCCGCCGCCCCTCTTTTGCCGCCGCTTTTCCTACTACTTCCACTGCTGCAGCAGCAGCAGCAGCAGCAACTGATGCCGTTGCTGATGCTAGTGCTAGCAAAGGCTGCTTTCTTGCCTGGCTACATGACGTTGCAAAATCGATAATCTCGTCGTTGCTAATCGGATAGTTCGTTGCGGGAGATTTTGTTCCCTTTGAAACAAAGTCTCGGATACTTTTCCTTACCGATATCGAATACTTTGCCATTGACAGTGTCGTTCTTTTTCTTTCACATATCGCATATAAGCATTAGCGAAGTATCGATAAAATCTCCGAGGCGCGATACCGAGAAGCGGACGCGACATACGCGCGTCAGAAATTGTTTTATGGACTTTACTACCTTAGATGAGAACGTAACGAGATTGTAAAGATACGAGTGAGGAAAAATATTGAGATGTGTCACCCGATCGAACAATGTCACGCTGCTGATCGACGAAGTTAACGCTGCGACGAGCGAGAGAGATAACGGGCGACTATGTAGATCCTCGGAACAACAACGACGAGGACGATGTCGGCGACGTCGTCATCGCCGTTGTGCCTCGTAGGCGTGGCGGAATCGAACGTCGCGAGATCGGAGCGCGATGAAGAGGGAGAAAGCTGCACAGTCGGTTCTTTGAATATACACTTCCTCCTCCTCGACAGTGTTCCGTGGCTCTGTCGATGGTAGCTTCGATAATCGACTACTCCCGATTTCTGATTTTCATCGTCGCCGACGCTCGATTCTCGCTCGTTTAATTTCACAGGATGATGCAACCGCTCGGGCGAGTAATCGTCGTTGAAGTTTTAATGCGAACGGCGATTAGGTACCGGTTTTTACAAAACCGCGCGAGTTATGCGCTTACGACGCGCGCATGTACGTCGTCCTCGTTTACCGCTCATTTCCATGGTCACCTCCTCATCTTTCACCTTAGAAGTAGCGTTTTTGTTTAAGATCGACTGGTCGATATATGTTTGAATTTCAAGGTTTTTGTGTTATTAAAAAATATGCAAGAAATTTTGTATTAAAAAATTTAACAACAAATTTCAGCTATCAAACTAGCGAAGATAAGTTCGTGCAAAATATATTTTTTATTTATCTTAAATGTGTAAATTAATACACACAGTAATTTGTATTGAATTTTCAATTTGAAAGTCCAGAATGCTTGGTTTGCGTCGCAAAACCCTAATTTATCCCGTCTCTCTCTATGGAAATGTGTTTTGTAATTAGTGCTTGACTTTTGTATTTGGCACGACTTCAAACTCTTACGAATTTTTAAAAGATTGTCTTATCTCGAATTCGGTACGTATCGACTTTTCTCGAAACGATCCATAAACGAAGTCTATTATCTCGTTGCTGTTTTTTTTTTTTTTTTTTTTTTTTTTTTTTTTTCGCAACCAGCTTCCCGAAATAAAAATCTTATTAAACTCCGGTCGATCTCGAATGAACAATAACACTGTTTCATAATTATTTCCCCCTTATACGTCGTCACGTCGTGACAAACGTTACATTCCCAATGATTATCACTCTAACGATCCGCTGGATCGTTCCATTGAGCCAGACGGACATTGAATGAATGAACGATTGCGCTGTACGAAACCGTGTCGTGCACAACGACGGTCGGCTGTTAAAAAAGTTTATGCATTTTTCGGCCGACAAACGCGTCGTCTTGTTATTCGGCTCGTTATCGTCACGAGACGACGTAGACAATAGATAGATGTATCGAACGTTCGTCGCGTTCGCGCAGATAATATTCCACGCTGCACACACGTTGTGTCACCAACGACGATTTATTTTTCTCGCAAACATCAGCGGTAATAATGCTACAAACGACCTCTTTTTTCTTTATTCCGACGAAGAACGCTGTAATCGCAATTTCCAAAGTGGACGAAATAAGTCACTCGAGTCTTAATCTGCAATTTAATTAACTGATTTTTTTTTAGCAACGAACTGCTTCTATCTCTTTCAGTTTTACATAAAGATGAACTCTCTTAGAACTTGACTCTTTCTGAAAACTTTCTTCATTTATTTTTTATTTTGTTGTACTTCTAGTGTCCAACGTTTTTTTTTTTTTTTTTTTTTTTTTTTTTTTTTTTTTTCCACGTTCATACATGAGCAATGTGTTCGAGGAATATTATCCTTGCAAGATTTTATCGTCAACCGAACCTACTCGGTTTCACTCCCTTATTCTTTGCCCACGAGGCGTTCTCATAGCGCAACGCGTCGCTGATTAAAACGTGCCGATGGAGCATTCGGTGTGTTCTAAAGCTTCATCGGCACACACACACACACATACACACTGAAAACGAATACGACTCCTCCAGATAGAAACGACCTTCGGCGAGATCAGATTTCTTCTTCGCGCCCGGACTTTCGGCGTTGCCGTTTCACTTTTCACGCACTCGCGCTTTTTTAACGTCCCGTTTCTCTTCGCGCGAGTGTCTCCTTCTCTCGTTCCACTGCTGTATAAGATTACGCCACTGTTCGCGAGAACGCGTCCGACACTCGCGGTTAGGAAAAATTTGAATAAGAGAGAAGGAGATTACGTGCGGCATTCGACGCGAATTCGTGAATCCGTATGCATATGCTTTGCATATGTAAAGCGGCGGCAACGCCTTCCGATGCTCTGAGTCAGTCCGCGTTTGTGTCGTTCCGTGCGATTACTTCTATATATCTAATATATCTCGTGTATCCGCAAAAAAAAAGAACTATATCGAAAATAAACTCGCGTTCGATCTAGGCTGCAATTCTTCCGCAATTCTGACATTTTTATCATTTCAGTAGTTTCAAAAAAAAAGAAAATTGTTGTTTATCGAGCGCGCTGCAACAATTACGCGGAATCAATTTTTTCTGCATATCATGCGTAGATGATGAATTCGACATTCATCGTCGTTCGCAGTTAGTGAACATATGTAAAACATACATAAAAAGAAGAATATTTTTAGAAAATGTAAATTGCGAATGCAATTATGTCAAACGGAAGTCCGTGCGCATTTATAATAGGTTTTAATATAAATTAAAAATAAAGACAAATTACAATCTTTCATTAGTCGCGTGTCTACGTACGGTAAACGTATCTCCACATGTTCGGCGAATGTCGCTGTTTTTCTACTGTGAATGTCTTATCTCGTAAACGACAGTAACGAAAGCAGGAAGTGACGACAAATCTATGACGTTACATGCTCTCACGAGCTCGTCGGGAGCTTACTGTAACATATTAGAACGAATCCTCGCATCGTTCGCCGGCAGTGAATATCGGAATGCACACACTTCTGGTTTTAGCGAGAATCGCTGGGAAATTCCATGACGCGTTTTCTGGCGCTTTTCTCTCTCTCTCTCTCTTTCTTTCTCTCCATCACTTCCTCAATGTGTTTTCCATAAAAGATTTAAATGGTCCGAAGAAAGCGCGAAACGCCAGAAGAATCCGAAGCCCGATGGAATTCCGAGACATTTCGCGATCGATCGGGTGCGAAGGGGGTGTGTCGAACCCCCACTCGCCACCGCACCCCGCTTTTACGCGCTCTCTCGAGAATTACGTAAGTTGAAACGAGCCGAAACGACACGACGGTGCCGATTGGCCAATTTCGCAACCACTAGATATATTTCATTCTTCGACTGGATGGTTGTCGATCAAAATTCTTTACTCGGCTCTTTAATTCTTATATAAAAAAAAAAAAAAACGCGATTGTTAAAGAGAAGCGCACATGACGCCCGACTTACTGTACGGAAAAGAAATTATATTTTTTATGAAAATATGTACTTTTACGCACAAACAATATGTGATTACACGCACAAACGTAATTATACGCACACAACATTATCATTTACATGCAATTTTCTTTTCCTATACGTAGTGTGTGGAACTGAGAAGAGTCCTTGGCTGTGTCTGCACTGCGGTGCCGTGTATTGCGGACGATACGTAGCGGGCCACGCATTGCAGCACTACGAGACCAACACTCAACATTGCGTATGCATAGACTGCGAGAGTTTGGCAGTATTCTGGTAAGTTTCTGCCGTCGTATTTCACCTTGCACACTTTCATTTCCGCGTATCTCTTGTGAGAAATCATTACAAAATCTAATTTTTTAAATACAATACCACGATTGTGTCTTATCGATCAACTGATAATAAACGTTATGATGTATTACCGCGAAAGAAGTTCTTTCTCAAGTGCGTCGTATTTGATCTCTACTGGAAAAGCTATAATATCGTATTTTTACATTTTGTTTCAGTTATACCTGCGATGAGTACGTGGTGAACGACACCACGAGCGGTCAGATCGAGAAGATACGTCGCGTGACTTTTCGCAAGGAGGAGCACAAGGAGAATGACGAGAGCTGGAGCACGTCACCGTCCACGTCGCCGCCGTCCTCGAGAAGACGCGACAGCGACGGCGGCGGCGGCAACGGCGACGATCACAGCGAAGACCCGGACGCTCTGTGGAAAGCGGAAGTGGTCGTGAGAAACCTGAGGCCGAGAACGTCGCGCAAAAGGTTACACTCGCTCGACGCAAGCAGCGCGGACAATCGGCCGGCCAAGAGGCGCAGCTCCAAGAGTACCAAAGAGAAAAAGGTCGTCGGCCTGAGGAACCTCGGTAACACCTGTTTCATGAACGTAGTGCTGCAGTCTTTCAACAACATCAGCCATTTCTGCGAGTACCTCACGCAGATGCCGTGTCTTGAGGGCATCGCCTTTGACGAGTCCACCGGACCGCCCACGCATCGCGGCCGCATCGTTACGCCGGGTCGCGCGAAGGAGATGTCCATGAGCGACGCCCTGCTCGCCGAGGAGCTCCGCAAGGTGCTGCTCGGTCTGAGTCTGGGCGGTTCCAACGGTCAGGCGATCTCGCCCGAGTGTCTGTTCCTGGCCATCTGGAAGGTCGTGCCGAGATTTCGAGGCTATCAGCAGCAGGACGCCCACGAGTTCCTCACCTACATGCTCGACCGGTTGCACACCGAGTTGCTGCAACTGCTGCCCAGACTGGGACACGAACCGTTAGGATTACGCGGCAAGCAGAGCATCGTCACCGCCGTGTTTGGGGGCACTCTTCTTAGCGTGGTAAGTTTAAGAGTCTTGAAGACGGTCCGATTTTAGACGGACGGTATCTCGATTGCGCACGAAACAAACGTTCGTATAGCTCTCTTCAACGAGAGGAAAAGTTTCTTCTGCGCTTTCTCGAGAGACTGGTGTAGCTTGCGAAAGTCAAAGTGTCTTCTTCGTTTTCTTCTTGGGAGAAGCGCGGACGAATTATGGATCGCGTTTCCTCGCGCAGGTCCACTGCATGAACTGCCGTACGGACTCGAAGACGCACGAGCCTTTCCAGGATCTCTCGCTAGATATACCGGACAGGTTGCAGCGAACCAGGGCGAAGGAACAGGAGGAAGTATGCAGTCTGATTTACAGTCTGACGCGATTCTTCAAGGTCGAGGAGTTGGCCGATAGCGAGCTCTATTTCTGCGATAATTGCATGGGCAAGCAGAGGTCCACCAAGAGGTTCTGGATACACAGACTGCCTAACGTAAGTCTCACGAGATTCATAAAACGATCATGATTTTAAGTTTTGTTTTTTAAGAAATTTCGACTTTTAAAACATCGAAAAAACACGAGCACATTCTTATGAATAAAATTAGACTTTATGTTCTATTTTACGTCCCTGTATATTTCCTTTTTATATACATATATATATCGATTTTTCGACGTTGTTCTAATTTCACCGAACGGTGAAATGCATTCACCGGCATGCGATGTAGTTTGCACGAACAGACGTGACCCGAATAGAGAACTTTGATCAAGTAAAGAAACATTTGACGTAGAAACGGCGGCATAATCGATGCTCATATGCGTGTGCCTCGCTCTTTTCAGGTGTTGTGCCTTCACATTAAAAGATTTAGGTGGTGCAATTCCTATCGCTCGAAGGTGGACACGCAGGTGGATTTCCCGATGGAGTCCCTTGACATGTCCGCGTTCACCGTGCGCGGCGTGACCGGGACGAGATTGGGCGCTCAGAATAGTCATCTTTATGACTTGGCTGCCGTTATCGTGCACCATGGTTCCGGGTACGCTCTCCCAAAACAATGTTTCTCGTTAAAGAGGTTTTGAAAGTGCCACAATTTCATTGTGGCAATCATCGCACAATATTTATCGTCAATATTATGTACGCGATAAGATAAAGAAATCATTGCTTCCTTGTTCATAATCTGCGTTTTAAAAATATCTTTGACGAACGTGTATTTTGCAATTATTCGAACTGCGTTAATAATGTTCTTAATTTTGAAAAAGATGGAAACTTTTTTTGAATAGAACTTTTTTGTGACTGTGTAATTTTTATTTTGTTGAACATTTAGAGTTGCTTACAAAATATGTACGTATATATAGTTTTTATAACGAAAGAAAATTTGTTTTTCTCTTGTGATAGGAAACAATTGCTAACTGTGTGTTGCAGTGCCGGTACTGGACATTACACTGCCTTCGCCGTGCATGACGGCCAGTGGTTCCACTTTAACGACAGCTCCGTTCGGCCAGCGACTACCGACGCTGTCGCTAAGTGTAAGCCTTACATCCTCTTCTACGTGCGGAGAGAGTTCTCTATTCCACCCCCCTTGTGACGTCGTTTCCCCGATAAGAAGTCCCGTCCTGGTAGTGCAAGCTTCGATGATGACGACGACGATGACGACGACGACGTCGATGAAGACGCGAAGAGAACGAAGGAGAACTGAACGAAACGTTCCTTGCGAATCTCGAAGCGAAGAAACATGAAAGCGGAAGAAGCAAGAGAGATCGCCAGATTTGCGCCTCGAGCGCCTCCGAGAAAGCGAAGATTCGTCCGCTTATCGCACTTATGTATTTCGCGATTGCTCATTGTTGCCAAATCGTACGATCTCGTTTGAAACGTAATTTGTTCGCTATCGCGCTTTTAATAAATCGCGACGTCGACCTTTGAGACGTGAGATAGAATAATCGGCTACAGATATACCTAATTGCGTCGCGCGTAATAAATTAATCGAGCGCGTTCTTTCTCGCGCTGTGTGTGTGTGTGTGTGCGCATGTGTCCACATATTTTTCTTCTGCTAAATATGTAGTTTTTGGTTTTTTTTTTTTTTTTTTTTTTTTTTTCTTTTTAAGATTGTAAATCTCTCGAACGTGAAACTTTATTCGAAGATTTTTTTGTAGTAAAGTCACATCCGATTGTTCGGTCAGCATATTTAAGCAGATATCGCATGACGCCCAACAAGTTGCTTACGCTGCCAGGGTGCGCGGATAAGAAGACGAAAGAAAGACTGAGACACAGCTGTGTGATGCGTGTATGATTGACGCGAGGCGCGCATGCGTATCCGTGTCAATGTACGTAGCACGCATGCGGCGCACGAGTACGTGGAGATGCGCGATTGCGTATGCGAGGAGTGTGCTGGCGGGCGAAGCTTCCCTACCTTTCTCGACGACGTCGACAATGGCGGAAAGAACAAGTAGAGAAGCGCGAGATAAAGAGAAAGAGAAACAGGGATGAGAGAGAAAGAGAGAGAGAGAGAGCGCTCGAGGTGTGGATCGCGGAAATGCATTGCCTTTAGCGTCGATTTTCTTACTTTACTCTCTTACTTAGCGGCCGTCGACCGCTCCTTCCCTCCTTTTGCTGTCCCGTTTCCCCTGTTCGGATCGATTAAAATGTCCTTTTCGCGCGGTAGCGGAATGACGCGTAACTCGCGTTTTTCTTGTGTGTAGTCCTAAAAAAAAAAAAAAAAAAATCGCGAAAAACGACTGGTCTTCTCGGTAGATAGATCTTTTTCTAGGCTTAGCGCACGCGCGACATCGTTGTTTCGAGAGAGTTGATGAAGAGAAAAAAAGCAAGTACCGTATAGGGCCGACAACGTTACTTCTCAAGCGATAGCCTTGTCCTTTTCCTTCTTCCTTTTCCAAATCTTTCGTCGTACATACATTCACATATATATACTACGCACACACGCATATACGTTTGATACACACACACACACACATACACGCAATACACGCATAAATGTAAACACACACACACAAAGACGTATCTGTCCTTTCCCCGATCCTTGTTATCCTTTCCACTCTCCGATCCTTTATCGTCCACGAAAACAAAAGGCTCTCGACGACTCTTATGTGATTATTTAAAGACTTATTTTTTCTATAACGATAAACGATAAAATACTAATAATAAGTTAATGCGTAGCGAAGAAAAAAAAACGTTTTATTAAGGCGATAAACACTGCGATAATTACGCATCTTCGGCAAAGACTCTTACTCATGTATGACTTATGACGTACGGGAAGTAAGTGTGAAACATCAATATTATTATTGAAGAACAAGTGAAAAAATATGTACGAACGGCAAATAAATAAGAACACATGAATCGAACGTGCTTCAGAGTACGTGACGTCGGACTTGATTCGATTATCCTCGGGAATATCCTGAACACATTTTCAATAGTCTAATCCCTTTCTGTACGCAATTCTATTTATTTGAAATACTTTAATTGATTGATTAATCATTTATTTTTTTTTTATCTTATACACGCAGCACTTCCTTTTTAAACACACAAACAATATTTCCGCAAATTAGTTTTGAAAAATTATATACGACACACGCTAATTACAAATCGATATCTAATTATTCCACTATTTCTATGTATGTACAAAACTGAAACATTATCGAATTCGATCTTCTTGCATAAAAAATAGCAGAGATTAGTTTATGCGGAAACGAAAAACAATTCTTGTATCGATAGCAGATACGTCTTCTCGGTTGATAATGAAGATGACGTTGCCATCTGATGAAACGTGGTGAGAAGAAATGTTGAAGTATCAATTGTCGATATTTCCAAGATATTTTTTGTGAACTGATGACAAAACATTATTTCTTTCTTTTCTGCAGCGGAGAAGCCGAATTTTCCGCTCTCGAAGATAAAGGTATTTGCTCTTTCGCCGATGACCGATCCTTGGACGAGGAAGTGAAGAGGCGACATAGTTTCAAGCAGAAACAATCGGTCACGTCTTCATCCTCTTCATCGGAGACAAAATTCGATGAGATCTGTTTACTCTTCTTGTCTGATAGCAGCGCGCGACTGGACGTTGCGTCGTGTTGAGAATTTTTTGACTCCGACAGTCTATCGGATTCGAGATTTTTCGCAAAAAAAATCGAGTAGCGATCATCCGAAGGACTTTCTCTCGAATTGTTCTTTTCGTTTTCTCGCGTTTCATTAATCTTCTCCTCGGAAGAAGGATCCCGAACCCACAGATCATCCCGATCATATCGCCTGCGGGGATGTTCCCGAGCAATTGCTTCGAGGCTCTCCGTCTTTCTCAGAGCGTTTCCTGAAGAGACCAGTATAGGATTCGATCGAGTAACCTGATATCTCGTTACGTTATAGTCGATCCAATGATTGTTGCCGGACTCGTCGTTCATCGAGCTCGTTCCATGCGTGATCGAGTCACCCGAGCAACTGTTCGCTCTGGAATCCGCTTGACAGGCGCGATTTTTGTAAATGATCTCGGTCGCTTCCAAGGACGCTTTGTTCCTGTTCGTTTGTTGTTTCGTCTTCTTCTTGGCTTTCGAGGAAAATAATCGCATGAGTGCCCGTATTTTCGACTTGGAAGACGTTGCTTCTTTCTCTTGCTGCATGGCGCAGCTCAGAATTTCCCCCATTGTTTCCGTCAAGTCCGAGACGGCCAATCTCGTTATGCTAGGATGCGTCGTCAATTGGTGCACGGTTTTCTCTTCGAGTTGCACGTCCGCGGGACAGTTCTTCTTGTCGAGCGATTCGCGACAATCGCACGTGTTTTTCTGTTCGGTCGAAAACACTCCCGACGCCTCGGAAATCGTGAAGGGGAAACGTTCCTGGCTCTTCTTCTTTCTTTTCTGCTCGTAATTCAACGACGACGAGGACATCTTCGCGATCAAGCTACAGATCTCCTGCGTTTTGTGCACCTGAGACGTCAGATTCTCCGACTGCGCGACCTTGGTGGATTCCGGAGTGCGATCGCGGCTCGATCCGTTCTCGTTAAATTCAAGTTCGTTGCCGATTCGTTGCCTCTTGGCAACTTTCTCGATTCCCGATTTATGCAAATTGGATAATCCTTCCATCGATACTCGGAAGCGATCTCTCGTCGGTGAATGTAGCTCTTCCGACTCGTCGCACGATCCGCGATGAACTTCTTCATACTCGACGTCTTCGGGATTTTCTTCGTCCCTTATCGACGCACATTCGTCTTCCGTTCGCCACGTAAAATTTTCCTCTACATTTCTCGACGACTCGACGTGGCACGACTCGACGTTCTTCTTGTATCTCGACAAACACGGCGATTCGGTGACGCTCGTGACATTTGCACTTTCCCGGGACGTGCTGCGATTCGATCGCGCATCGATCTTCGCGTAATCTTGATGATGATTGTCGGAATACATCGATTTTGTAAAAAACACAGGCGGACAACTTTTTTTGCTATCCGCTCCGAATCCGCTCTCCGACGAACGTTGCGTCTTCTCGCAAGTGCAGTCATCGTACGTGGCACTTCGCCGATTCGAAAAGATCAAGCCTCTCGGCTTGTAACCGTTGGCTTCGTATTCCATCTCTTCGTCGCTCGCCGCAACGTTCTCATTCGCATCATTGGATTCCAACGAGGAATCCCGTTCGCGAGTCTGAGAATACAGCAACTCCACTTTCGATCGCTGACGACGAGCGACGACACGTTTCTTCTGCATTCCATTCCGATCGGTGAATTTCGCTTTCTCGTAGTTCGTGACTACTGCGTGCGAATATTCCGACTGCTCATAAAATCCCGAGTGCTTGTTCGACAAGCTGCTGGCCGACAAGTTCTTGCTGCTCGAGATCCTGACGGGTATCCTGGAAGGAGCGCGCGACAGCGATTTGGCGGATAACTCGGTCCTCGAGGATCTCGGCACGCGCCACGTTTCTCCTATCGCGGGAAAGTCCGACGTATCGATCGTATTATTGCGAGAAAAGTGCTCGAGTTTCCTCGAAACGTCTCCGTTTCCCTCTTCTTGTTTTAGAGACACGGTTGACAAGGCTTTGATCAGCGCGCGAGGGTCGAGAGGTTGGGTAACGGAACATTCCCGGCTGCCCGCCGACGTCGAGTATGAAATATCTTGCGAGTCTAACGCGAGCGTGGGAACGTTTATCGCTCGAACGTTAATCTCCCGATCGCATTTGTCGAGCAAATCGGCGCCGTCGTTCTTGGATTTTCCGCTCGACGTGGGTTGTTTCTGCAAATATTTCGCCGCGCACGACGACCGACTGTGATCCTCGCTCTCGAACGCTTCCGAGGCTTGTGACAACGCGTCTTCCGTAGCGTCGTTTTTAATTTTCCCCTCGAATAAACGTGGCGTGTTCTCCGCGTAAATATTCTCCGATTGATCTCGTTCGTCGGGAACATCGTCGCGAATATTTTCGGAATAATCGCCTTCGAGATCCGACCGATTTGTCGGAGGATTGAGATCTTGATTGTCGTGCGCTCGCGGCGCGAAAATGCGATAATTCTCGAGTCCTTCGTTCTCGTCGTACGCTCGGAGTTTGTCTTCCAACTCCGATATGGCTCGTCTGACTTTGTCTTTAATTCGCATTTTTTCATCGCAAACGTTCGTCACCAGTTCTTCCGAATCCGACGTGAAACTTCTCGCGGAGAATAACAACACGTCTTGCGGCGCCTTTTCCCTTTCGTCGCTTATTCGCTCGGCGGCGCAGTCTCGCGGAGGAGTTTCTTGAAGAACCGGGCGATCGAGATCGTGATACGATCGTGCCGACGGCAGGAGATTCGGCAGTATCGACTCCGTGATGTCGCTTCTCGCGGACATAATAGGCATCTTCTTCACGGGCCCGTTGACAGTAACGACTTTAGATTCCGGCGAGGATAATTCCGGAGTCGCGTCGTCGATTTTTCGGGCGGAAGCGCGCGTGGTTTCGTTAGCGGCCGATTCCGATTCGCTCTCGGAGCTCAGGTTCTTCACGACGACACCGGAGGGCGGGCGATATCCTCCGAATTTTTTCGGCCGAGTTTTGCTGATGGAAAACGGCGCGACCGACGGAAGATCGGCCGATTTCGACGCGTGATCGCGGGACGTGAAGTTCAGATATCTGTTGGCTCTAATTTCGTTCGGCTCGTCTCTGTTCTGATGAGACAAACGCGCGGAGCACGGCTCGGACGCGGAAAAGGATCGGTATTGTGATCGCCGGGACATTTCGATCACGGGCAACTGCAAATAATCGTTATCGCGTCTCGATCGATCGGCAGAAGACTCGTTGGGATCCGATTTGCCAGCTTGCGAAATCACCATCGCTTTGTTGTCGCAGTCGTACGAACTTTCCGAAAGGCGAGCTCGCGCCCTTCTTCGAGCTCGCGCGTCTTTCGGTCTAGTCAAGGAGCTCCCGGATCCTGTCGATTCCCTGTCTTCCCACTCGTCCTTCTCCTCGATTCGGCCCGCCACTTCCTGCAGACGCAAGAAAAGCTCACGTTTACGGCAGATTCGTCGACCGAGCGCGGCCACACGATCGGCTACGAGATCGAACTCGTCCGGCGACGGTAAGTCCTGAAGTCGTCTCCTGAGATCGGACGGCGAACTGTCGCTGGAGTTGCTGGAACCGGACGCTTGAGCTTCCTCGGACGCAGTGTTAATTACCTGTCCTGTTCCAATTGGTGTTAATTGTCAGTTAATTCGAGATCACGAGGTTAAATCGAAGTGATATTAGGAGAAACGTTGCGATTCTTTTATTATTTATTTAATTTTGAGAGTGACTCGAGTCTTTAAATGTATTTTCCACTTTGAGTTCTAATATATTGATGTTTTTATTTAATTTCTTAATTATTTCTATCAGAATGATATTATTGTTATTATTAATATTATTTATTTCAAAATAATATTATTTTATATATTATATAACACACACACACACACGCGCGCGCGCGCGCGCATTATTACGTTAAATGACTTTTCACAAATGTAAATAGTATTTTAATATTTCTTATATTACATATTATAGTATCGAAGTTTTGCAACGGTAGTGCATTTTGTTTCCTCTCTTTAACTCTAACGTATATTTGAAGCGTCAAATGTCACGTGTGTGTACAGCAATAGGTTATACGTTCAACAGTATATTCAACGAATTGCAACATATCTGTGTTTATTGTCGTGCATCATTTTACTTTCAAACATATTTATTAAACGCAATGTATTTTGTAAAAAAAGAGAAGAATATGAAAAAAGTTGATGACATTCCTAGAAGTGATAGATGTTTCTTTGTACCTTTCCGCGGCGAAGATAAAATGACAGTTTTCACTTCGGAAATGTTTTCGATTGCAATCTCATTGCTTTTCATATCTTCTCCATGAGTTAGTGTGTAAAAATTCTCTATTTATACACTAGAAAGAAACGCATATATGTTATGAAAAAATAACGGATTATATTTTTGCGTTTCGCACGAAAAACATAAGAATACTCTCTCTCTCTCTGAGATGAGAGAATTCCAGATGCGCAGATTTAGATGCGCGGATACGTGTTCAAGGAACAATATTACTGTTTTATTCACTTTGTAAAATTACTAGAATTTTAATATTGAGCAATTTTATTTTAGCGAAATTGTGTAATTACGCACGGAACTTTGTGATTACTTTATTACTATTTGCTTTTAAAGCAGATACGAAAGGTGCTTTCTATACAATGGCTTTTATTTGATCATATTGTAAAATATCATGTATAAAATATCTCTAAAAAGCTATTTCGTATTTGTATGGAAATCGGAAAACAGAAATTTATCCAACGTATGTACATTTGTTGCAAATTTTGAAATGCGACATTCACAGAGATAACGTGTGTCCACATATAAGTTACGTCCCAGTTAGATATGTTGCAAGTCAACGTATTTTTGCATTTTTATCGCACGTGTGGCAACTATCGATGTTTTCAAAGGTAAACGACAAAATAATTGAATTATGCAACATGTAAGATTCTTTTTTTTTTTTTTTTTTTACTGGTTGTTATTAACATGTTGTCATTTTATTCGTTTTTTTTCTCAAAAATAATGCAACACACAGAAAGAGCGAGAAAAACTTTCTACGTCCAATACAATTTTATTTTATTTTATTTTATTTTTTTTTGACACTTAAAAAATATTAAGAGATATTAGCGCAAGAGATCGGGAGAAGAGGTTTATAATCAAAAACGAGGGATGATAAACTCGAGGGACGCGCGCGAAGAACCGAGCAATTTGCGTTCGCGTCGACGCGCAATTTCCGCGATATACGACGAGCGCATTACGACAAGCGCGGGCTTAATGCATCCGACGGATATTTGCGTTAATGAATGCGTTGCTCGCAGGAACTGCCTAAGTAAGCCGGCGATCTCGATAAAATAAAGCCGGTGCCTTCGACACCGTCTTGTGACTGCCGCACCGACACGTTGGTTGTTCTGATTGCGCCAATTTGATCGCGCCCGTCAGATTGCGCGTGTTTAGAGAATATAAAGCGTCGCGCGCAAAAACGGATGCCGGTTTATCACAAAACCACCTTGCATGCGCTCTGCGACTTTGGGAAAATGCATTGAGATTACGTCATTCTTGCGAAAAAATTAACAAATTTTTTCGAAAGGAATTCTAATGCAGGAAAGCTAATTGTTTTCGAAGAGAAAATTAAAGAAACTTAAATTTCTATAAATTATTAATATAAGGATATTTATCAACGTTTAGACTTTCACAAAAAGATAGTGTCATAGACATTTTTTTTTCGTCGTCTGAACATACAGAGAACTCGACACTGTCGAAGACGAAGATGCTATTTTGCAGGGGAATTGCGCTAGAAAAAGATAGATAGAGAGATAGAGAGAGCGCGGGTACGTGATAAGGAGAGAGCGGTGAAGCGCGCGTCGCATCCGCCGCGGTTTCTCTGGCGGCGGTGAGAGCACCGGCACCAAAGAGGAAAGTCTAGCTAACGAGGGAGCCAAGAACAGCTTACTTGGCGGAGGCAGACCATTTTCGAAAGTTCGCCGAGTTGTGTAACAAACTTTACTCGGGATTGGTTGCCCGAAGGGACGACGGGTGGGGCCGCCGGAAGTGGGAGACGGACTGAAGAGACAGACAAGAAGGGGGGACCGGAGGGAAGAAGACGAATAGGGAGAAGAAGATGGAGAGAGAGAGAGCAAGACCGAGAGAGAAAAAGAGAGAGAGAGACATAGAGGGGGAGTAGAAGATAGTTCGACTAGGGTAGAAGAGAGAGGCGCGAAGAAAGGAGAGGCACTCGCCGAGTGTAGGTCGACAACTAGGAGGGAGGTGAGCGAGAGACGCGGAAGAGATCCTTCGAGAGAAGAGATTCAGTTAGGATTCTATATACCTGATCCACACCGTTATACGTCCGACGAGCTACGTGCGTCCCCTATAATCGCAACCGATCCCCGGGCGCCTCTGGGAGAGAAGGCGAAGGCTATCGGTTGATAACGCGGAAAACGCGACTTAATAACTCGCGTCGCTTTCCATTATTCTCTCGACGACTCGAATTTCGAGATGCTTCGAAATAATGGAGCAGATTATTCGCGGCGCATCTTCCTCGACGCGCGTTCCCAACAGGATCATATTTTCTCCGATACATAGATTCGATTTCGATTCTTTTTGTGTATCTTATTGGTCTCAATAATAAATCCTTTTCGATTGTGTTCTCTTCTTTTTTTTTTGTTTTTTTGCAAGGGAAATAACTCGCGACAGATCGCAAAACGCAGAATGCACCCTGCAGTCCATCCCCCTCTCTTCCCTCCTCTTCTCTGTCTCTCTTCCCTCCCCCCCTCCCTCCC